>JAJGXB010000049.1:2090-28870 GCA_020882725.1 Aphelinus certus
TTACAAAGCTTTCTCTTTGAGAAAGCAATAGATCAAATGCAGCACTCTGCGACTAGTCAGGACATTTTGGTAATAAAATAAGCTTTCTTTTGGTATGTATCACATTATGCTGCGGATGATCAAAACCACTTTTTGATCAGTTTTAAGCCTGGAAATAAGATAAGTGATAGCTATATGTCTACCAATGACCCTGGAACCAATTTTTCTAAAAAAATTGGCATTTTTCCAGTAAAAAAGTTCTCTTGAGTTTTTGCTTTAAAACATCTCTAGATAGCTGAAAATTGAGGTCAAAGGTCCTGAAAAAATATCTGATATTGCAAACTCCACCACCTTGAGCCTCTGTCAGGATGGGACATATGGTCTAAAAAATTCTGAAAAAATTCAGGGTACATGATGGAGTCTTCTAAAATTCATGAAAAAATTTTCAGAATTTTTTTTCATTTCTACTCTCTCACTTGACAGAGAATCACCCATATATATATTATATTGAATTGAATAAATTAATATTTCCTACAAATAAATACACGGCTTGTAACATCCATCCATGTGGATCTGAGCAGCTCTCTGCAGGAGTGGACGCCACTGCTTTATCACAACACCCCCTAGAGCGGGGGATGAGTATTACAATCGATACTCCATGATACGAGTATCAATCCATAATTATATCGTAGAATCGAACAATTTCTCACCTCCCAGGGGGTGAGCCGCAGGTCCCGGGGATCCCGAGAGAAGTCAAGTAAAAACGATAGGAAATAGAATTCCCCAAAATCTCTCCACTTTAGCAATTTCTCATTCAATTCCTATCAATAGGCTTTCCCGTTCTACATGAATGGCGAAAAGACTGTATCATACGAAGAACTTTTGGCTGATTTCGGAGAAACCTGTGAGAAAGCAGCTCAGAAAGTTTTTGTTACATCCGATGGAAATCCCGTCAAAGTTATAGTTTGCTATTTTCATTTTATACAAATAAAGTTATGGAAGGATCATGTCTACATTGCATTATAGAAAATTTAGTTCGGACCCCTAATGAGAAGAAACATGTTTCAGATACATGAAGACAAAGAACCCAATTCGCAATTCCTTACAAAAACAACATGTTTTATGGAATTGGTGACAAAAAAACCTATTTTAAAATTGTTAAACAATGAAACCAATTTTTCAATAATGAAAGATATTCTCAGGATACTTATTGAGAAAAGAATAAGTTCCCGTACAAGATTCCAGTGAGATGTTTGTCTGATCGGAATTGTTTAAATATAAAAAGTAGATTATCATTTTCTAGGACCATGCAGCTAAATCAGGTATCTCCTATTCTATTCTGAATCATTCTTTCCAGAAGAATTAGTCTAAATGCAAAACACACCAGTATCATTTTTCAAAGTAATTGTTTAACCGGCATACGCTGGACAAATGTCATATTTATAACATTACTCAATTACTTGGAAGAAGAGTTAAACTCTTGAATTGGCTATACGTGAGAGAATATTTAATTGCGTCGTTAACGTATTACCCACTGTAGTCAACACAAACAATCTAATAGATAGATATTAATTTATCAGGCTTAATGGACCATTCCAAATTTAATGAAAAGTGAGATTGCGAGAGAAATAATTTAAGCTTCCCGGGCTGGATTCGGAACAGCACCCTCCTGATCTCCGGTCGGTAGCGCTGCCTATTGCGCCACCAGTAAGACGACTAATTCTCACCACTGGAGCATGAATTCCTTTCTCCCGCAATATTACCCGATCCACATCGATCAAGGTTCGATCGCCTTAAATGGATTCCTTTATGACCCTTATTCCCCCCTCCAGCCCAACATTGGGCATCTACATATTTTCACTTGAAGTAGTAGTCTTATGATTAGTAATTTGGTTCACATCCACAAGGTTTCACAGGTAAAAATTCATTTATCAGGATCAGTGGGTGATTTCAAATTTATTGAAAAAAAAGAGATTGCGAGAGAAATGAATTCATGTCCCAGGGATGTGAACATTAGCCAACTTCCCAATGGCTCAATAGGCAGCGCTACTGACCGGAAATCAGGGTGCTGGTCCGAATCTAGACCGGGGAGCTTGAATTTGCCTCTCGCAATCTCACTTCTCAATAAATTTGGAATGGTCCATTAAGCCTGATAAATGAATATTTATTTGCTAAAACTTGTGAATGTAAAAAAATTCATTAATTACAAGATTTCTGGGGTCTACCAGCGGGGATTCTTAATGTATGGATAGGTTAACTCAGAATTTGTATTCCAGTATATAGTAAGAATATAATTTAGGCACTGATGATAAATGCCCGTTTCAAAGGCACAGCAACAGCAACAGGTGCAGCAAGTCGTAATCTAAAAGACCATCGAGATAAATATTTGTTGATCAGGAAAATCATGGCTCTAACAGTACTGTCAAAGGAAGAAATTCAGAAAACTCTTCAAGAGATTGTGTACAAGACAACAGGAAAATTTAATGATGAGTTCGATAAAATTTTCAAATATTCCAGAGATCATTGATTGAATAGGTGAGATAAATTAATCGACGTAAGGATGGATAGATAGATAGATAGATAAAGACATATTCATAGGTTCATGAGCCACTCCATTCCACTTCCATTGCTCATAGCAAGTATGCATGGATAAATAAATCATAAGTCCATCGTCATCTCTGTTTCGTAGGAGTACTTTCTTAAATCTTTACAGTGTAGAATCACTGAATTTACAGTGAAAAATCACTGTAAGGAGGTGGATGAATTATTCACTGGGACTGCAATGAATTTTCTATGTAACACAAGTGAATTTTTACATTAGTTTCATGCGTGACATTGCATTGGGCCTGCAAACGATCCATGAGAGAGTGATTGAGCGATTAAGTTTACTGGGCGCCAGGCAAGAAGTGCCTCACACAATATAATAATGCGATTCACTTGGCTTCACGTTACATTTACATATTATTAATCATACACAATTTCACTAATAATCAAAAACTCTATAAGGGTTCCTGGCTAAAGACTTGTTCAAGATCGGGAAGGGTCGGGAAGATGGCCGGATCTCGCACTCAATTGGAGCTCAGGAAACCTGTCGATTATCAGGAGTACTCCGTAGAGTTTCTCATCTGACTCGAGTTTCTCCCAGGGTACCGACTCCGTAGTGGGCACACTCAGGATACTTGGTTAGAAGCCAGGCGGGATCCATCGGCTCGCTAACTATTCACTCACACTTTGTATCGTTAAGAAGGGGGGAATAACTGTTCTACGATGATATGTTGTCACGGGCGATTAATTATACGATCAGGCTCTGTGATATCTCTCCTCATAACATCAGATTATATCTAAATGTTTATATTATGAGTTATGTTTCAGCACCCAGCGAGAGAGCCAGCGCTGCCGATAAAGGTAAGAGTGAGAGAGAGAGAGAGAGACCACGCCGCGAGTGAGACTCGAATATCGCGCCGCATGACGTCAGCCGAAGACGGCCGGAGTGAGCTCGGCCGGCCGAACGCACGGCGGAAGTTTTCAGTTTATTTCCGGCTCTTGCGCGCGATAGTACATGCCCTCGAATCACAAGACCGCAAGTCCTCAGTGGACGACCGATGACATCCCTCCACGTCACCTAGCTTGCTATCCATTTGAAATTGTAATTCAGTCTTTGAGGAACCTCTCCGGAATCTGCCAATTTTTTTAAGTACTCTTGTAAATACTAACTATCGATCTCTTACGGAAAAATATCAAATTTATCAATTTTAACAACTTTTAGAATTTTCTAGAAATTTCTCGTAAAATGTACCTTAAAACGAATACGATTGCAACCCGGTTTTTCTATTCATTCGAAATTCAAAAGTGGCATATGATAGAAGATAAGCAAACGCTTATTTTGAGTTTTCATATACTCAATCTGATTCGTGCATCTCGAGATATAGAGGTTCAAAGTTGAGGTACCTTTCCGGCAAAAATAAGCGCAGTAGAATAATAATTGAAACGGTTTCTGGTAGCTTGAACATTAATTTACTAATCTACGTGAGTGATGTTCTTGATAGTTAATAATTAGGCGGAAGGTTGATAGAAATCATTGAAACGCAGCGCTTTCGGTGCAGAGGCAGTGGTGGGCAGTGGCTACTTAATTGTCAATGTAATGTTAAATAAACGTCATATCATAGAACAATTTACTGTGCTGTCCTTTTCAAAACCTTCACAAAATGAATTTATTTATTAATATACATTAAAAAACATTTTCATTGCACGTATTAGTCAGCGTGACGTATATTTTCATTGTAAAAATAGAGAAATATTATTCGAACGTCTCTACAAATATTCACTGTTATATTTATTATATATAGATCGTCATCAATGGTACTTTCACCTACATATTTTATCATCTCTTGACTTTTTATATCAAACAAAAAAAACAATCATCAAATTATCTAATATAGAAGCTGAGATATTGTCGGTAAAAAATCAAACGATTATTTTGATCCTGAGCGTCCGACTTCTCGTCGCTTCTTCTCCCGTACCCCCTCCACTGCCCACCACTGTCTCTGCACCGAAAGTGCTGCGTTCCAATGACTTCCATCCACCTTCTGCCCGACTATTAAGTATCAAGAACATTATTCACATAGATAATACATGATAATCAAGCGAAACAATGTTAAAGCTACCAGAAACCGTTTAAATTATCATTCTACTGCGTATACTTTTGCCGGAAAGGTACCTCAACTTTGAACTTCTATATCTCCGGATTCACGAATCAGATTTGAGTGAATGAGAACTCAAAATAAGCGTTTGCTTATCTTCTATTATATGCCACGTTCATATTTTGGATAGATAGAGAAAATGCGTCGCAGTTGCATTTATTTAAAAGGTGCTTTTTCCGAAAAATGTTTAGAAAAATTCTGAAAGTTATTAAAATTGATAAAATCGATGTATTTCCACGTGCGATCGATAGTTAGTATCTATAAGAGTATGTAAAAAAACTGGCAGGTTTCGGAGACGTCCATAAAAGACTGAATTACAATTGTAAGATTTAGCGATATCTTGAAATTGGCTTACTTAACAAATAGATTGTGCGAAAATTATCCGAGATATAGAGATGAAATTTCCTTTGTATTTTCATTACTATAAAAGTTACTCTGAATCACAATCTTATTATCGTAGCTATGATTAGGAATCTTGGAAAAAGCACAAAAAATGGCTTGTTTTTTTGTTGTCATTTTTCTTTTTGTACCTATTTTACAAAAATAAAATTCAAGATTATTGATTCAAAATACTTAATCCTCATGCAAAATTTCATAACAAAACTTTTTTCCCTTCTCCATTTGTACACGGCTACCGAGGAAGGAGCGATCATGCCTGATGATCTTTCCCGCCCACTACACGGGGCTGAAATCCATGAATACGACCGACGACCGACGACTTCCCCCACGTCACCTAGCTCGCTACCCGTGCATTCACGACCGAGCTGAGGACGACCGCCGACCTACGCCGGAGCATCCCGCATCGCCGAGTGAGTGCCGTCTTCGATCGCCATCTCTCTCTCTCTCCCAGCCAACACGCGCTCACGCTCTCTCTCTCGCTTCGGCCCGCGAGACGCGACTCGACGCCTTATATGTAAATTCTTGCTTAAGTTAATAAAATCCTCCCAAATATAGAGGATCCTCCTATCATATATATCTCCTAAAGAATAAAATTGTAATCGTTAGAACCGTTGATCTTTATCTCGTCACGCTATTCCCAGCCAAAGATACCCTTCCCGCGCACACGAGCTTCACCACCTCGTGCGCGCATATAAATCTGTTATCATGCTCTTGGCCCTCTGACCACTGTATTGATTAATTATAAATCAAATCTGGCGGTGATAATATATATATTTAGAAGAATTCAGAGGAGTGCACATCACGCGGTAAGTTTACTTGATTCGAATTTATTGATTTTACTATGATAGACAATATCACTAAATCCACTCAAATAATCAGCACCCGCTCGTAACAACAAATCAACTGCCGTGACTCTACACATTATCCGTACAAATTAAATAAGATGGCGGAGAGCCACGAACCATCGCGGGAGCGGCAGCTTGCCGAGCCATGGAATGGCAGCGTGACTTCGCTCACGAGATTTGTCGGCGGATACCGCGGAACCGCGAGCGAGAGATTTCCCGGTGCACACTGAGGCTATAGCATCGGCCTGAAGCAACAGGTCTCACCGTCAGATTCCTGCTACTTGGATCAGAGATCTGCGTAGCTATTCCGGAGAATCTTCTAGTCTGGGGCTATCTGCCTGAATAAACGGTGCATGTGTGATGCTGGATGTAGTCTGAATTAGAATGGCCAAGGACGAGCCACGAGGCCGCGTCCTCACCATCCTTATTTAGCCTTATTTGCATAAGGTCCAATCCTGGCGCTCCCGGTGCCACCAAAAGTCCTCCCGGCCATTTACATTATAAATCGGTGTCCGAGCACCTCGCAAAAATCCATGATTGGTCGCCGGTCGACGCAAATACTGCAGCCACAATATTCCGCGACATTTGAATCCTAATATATCTACATATATACGCAAGCGGTTCAATCAGACTACAATTTACTTCCTATAAACAATGAATTACAGAAAGGAATGCTTATTCAGAAATGCTTATTTCAGGGGGCGCGGATCACTCTCCGGCCCTCGTGTCATGTCAGCGTACTGGCTGCCCTCACTCCGGATCTTCTGGGGAAAGTCGTTACCGGAGCGGCTTTAGTGGGTCCTGGGGGTGACTGCCAGTGCGATGCTTAGTGTTGGGTGGCTCCCTAGTAATGTGTGTTGTTTTTACAGATGCAGCGTCAGCTGCCATCCAGCCTGCAGCTAGGTCACTGTTGGCTGCTTTCAGGTCATCCTCAGCACCTCAAGGACAGGAGGGAATCAAGAATTAGTGGTCTGCTCAATGACAGGAGTAAACTGGCAAGTTTACACTATTTATCTCTTCTTATGTGGGCCTTCATTAATATAAAATATTATCTACAGGGATGAGCGGAGGAGAGCATGCTTATCACATACCTCTCCTCCAGAGCGTGAGAACCTCTGCCCCCAACGATATCTACTTCACTGGGGGGGGGGGGGGGAATTATATACCCCTACGTATATAAGTCTCCCGAATCTCCCGAATGGAATCCGGAGTTAATGGTTCATTCCAAAAAATTCAAAAGGCTCGTCCGCTGATGGGAGACCTGCTGTCCAGACCCTCGGTGGTCACGTGCAGTGATCAATCTAACACATATACATATATACACTTACTCTAACTACAACTACGATACTACTACTGCTACAATTATTGACACTTTAACTAACTACTTATACTACTACTTCTTACCCACCGCCTCACGTCCTACTCCTGATAGAAAACATGGTTATTTTGGGACTAGGTTACCAGACATCACAGGGCACACGGATGGCTCAGGACTTTTCAGTCCACTTACTGAGTCCATGCCACTCTCCTGCATAGTCATCATAAATGGTTATGGTGCCTATGTGGCAATAGGATGGCGCCACCTTCCCAACTGAAGCGAGTGGCTCCTCCAACCCTTCAAGAGTCCTGCTAAGTAGCCCTGCAGGTATTCATCACTCCTACCTCGGAATGGCAACCGAATTCGTCCATTGAGTTTTGACGCCTCTTCCTTGACTCGTTCTGGTGAGAGGAGCTTGGGCCTGCTGTCTAGCATCCTCCATCAGTTCCTCCCTCGTTGCATCGGGTCTTGTCACCAGAGACCATGCCCTTTGGGCCACATTATTCGACCACAGACACCTCCAGGTCCGCTGGGGCGGAAGTGTCCGATACTTGCTGCGCATCCGGTATTAATGTTTTCTCAATGATCAGCAACGATTTCGTGATCGTCTTGATGGCCGTAGTCAAGCCTACCACACCCTCAACGTCAGACTTGCACTCCGGTGTCTCCCGTATTGCAGATTAGTATACAACCTTATCCACAATGTTTCTCCTCTGCAAGCAACGGATGCGGGAACTCCCGGACCAATCGCCATTTGACCTTGATTGCATTGCCTTCCAGAGTACTGCTTTTCCCACAGTTCAAAGATACTCTTTCTCTTCTTAATGGTACTGGTATTTGGGGATCATTCAAAGAGACTGGACGATGATTTGAATGATTTTTCTTGAATAATTTACAAGACTTTACTACGGGGATCCACCGCTGCCCTCCCAGGATCTGTTTGCTCTCTTCGATCAACTTCTTCTTCATCATTACTTCTGGCCTTTGTCCCTGACAAGTGTTTCATTCTCTGATCCAAATCCCTTTGTAATCGTCTCATTTCGCCTGTCCCCGCCAGGTCTGGTTTAGTTATATCAACCCTTACAGTTCCAGTTCAGCAACCCTTCTCAAGGTCATGGCTCCCATCAGACTCTATCGAGGAGTCCACTTCGATCAGTTCGATACCCTCAAACGCGTCTGCCCCACTTTGGACTACTGAATTTGGACACTAATCTGAACTGTGGCTGAATTGGTGGCCTGTTTCCCCTGTAATAGCCGCCTGTGGGGTCCGGATCCCCTTCCTCTACCGGCAGTACCAAACTGGGGCCTTTACTGGTACAGATTCTGCTGGGGAGCCTCGTTATTGGAGGGGGGAGGGGAAACGTGCGGCTCCCGTGGGTGCAGGATTCGGTGCGGAATTCACCCATGGCGCCTACCTGAATAGTGACTGCAGCGCCGCCCACGCGGGATATAGGGTTGCTCGCCGATCATTAGATTGGCGCAGGAGAAAGTTCAGCCAGTGATGGAGCTGCTGGTTTCCCCTGTGCTAGTGCTTTGGCACCCATGACTGCCTTGAACAGCACTTGCAACTCTACTATCTCCACCGGTACATTTGGCTGGTCCTCATCAGACATTTCAACATTTCCTCTGCGGCGCCGACTGTGATCCAAGCCTCTCTCATGAGCTACAGGGTCTGCCGGAGGCGGATCCGCAGTAGGCGATTCAATGGCAGCGACGGCCTGGAACTCTCAACATGTCCTTGGGCGGGGGTGGGACGTAGTGAAAATTCAGGTCCTTCTGAGATTCGTAACGCCACCCATAATACTCCAAGTCCTCTATACTCTCAATCATTCGCTTATCTAAGTAGCAACGGCAGGACTCGGTACTCCAGCAGGACGTTACGAAGCGGACTCTTCCTCTCGCAAGTCCTTGGTGTAGATGTGACATTCGGTGTGGGATTTCGAACCTATGCCAAACTGCTTAAGGGGATCCGCTACGTATTGTATGACCTCAATTTGGTATGCAATATTTTTCCTATGTTTACCAATATTTTCTAATGAAATTTTGGCTCATAGATGGTTAGGCAAGCATCTTCGTGGTGGGAACAACATTTTTTGATGAATTTTCAAAAATTTTAAAACGTTAGTTCACAGTTTCGACGCTGGCGCTGCTCCCACAGCGCGTCAAAGTTGTTTCTCTCTCTAGAATTAGTTCTACTTCATATAATAATACCAAAATCTCGCACTCCATTCCTCATCCATAGTAGGAACGATAGTAAGCAATATTAACAAGATAAAATCCATAAGGTGTAAAAATTATTATAAATATTGGTGGCACTAGAATTCATATTTTTTCGGTCATTGGAAGGGTAAAACAGAGCTGAACTCTCGTTCTCCTTTGGATTTTAAGAAGGGTGGGGCCTGTTTTTGTGAAGAAAAATCCCTCGGCGCGTCACCCACGGCACGCCTCTGGCAACATATGTTCGGAAGGCTCCTCTTCGACTCTCGACTGATTCTGGTCTCTTCGGAGCCTTTCGACCCCTCATAAACAAGGGTTCATAGAGAAAGCAATAAAAGACAGGTAAAAATCCTTTTCCGCTAACCGAAAAACTTCGAATAAATAAATCAGTATTATAGTGTATTCATCGATATTTATATCTGAACAGAAATTTGAACCATGAATATGCAAACTTGAACAGTGAAAATCGGATAACTCTGAGTTACATGGAAAAATATTTGGTGTCATATCTAAGTCATGCTAAGCTTTGCCTTTGCACTGCTATATGTACTAAACATTCCTCTATACATAAATTTTTCACCAAACCGATTGATTTGAATTTTCCAAGGAAGATGCTTATTACTGTGTAGAGTCATAGTAACAAGGGATATTCAAAATTTCGCAATTCAAAGAGTTGAAACAACGAAACATATGTTTTTCGCGTTTACATCGCTATATCAATGGATTAAAGATAGACACTATTCATTCCTTTTTCGGAAGATTTTTCAGGCTCAAAATTAAAAATCTTATTTTTAATAGTTCAAGTGCTTGAAAATGTCTGTTGGATATCTCGAATTTATTTATTTCATAGTCGAGTTGCATATCATTCGCAAAAGAGCAAAATTTTAAGGGTGGCGTGTGTTCGCCAAATTTTAATCAGTGGCCCCGTTGAAGTATTACCGATGATTGAAAATCTATCCAGTCCTTACGCACGTATGAAATTCGTCAACAGTGTCGGGAAACGGCTCAGTTCAAGTCATAAATATTTTTATGGCCTTTGCTACGAGCTGTATACCTACCACGACCCTCTCGCTTGCTCAGACTTTCACTCCCTGCCCTTTTGGCATGAAGAAAATTATCTCAATCATTCAAAATAATTCATCCTAATGACTGTCAACTTGCAAAGAGTTCCAGGTGCACATAATTTAATTGCACTTGTAATACTGAGCGAAACCGCAAAGGGAGACGCTATGGTGCATGTACTCGTACATGACAGAAAAGAAAATATTCAATTTATTGTGAGAATAAAAAAAATGATAACATCTTAGTAATCAGCTTTTTAAATACTCTATATTTTCGAGTGCTTGAATCGCTCGAGCAGAAAAATTATATCGTCGTTGGACATTTAGAAATGCAGCATCACTAAAGATCACATTGATTAATTGGGCTTATCAATTTTATACAGTAAATCGTCAAGTCGCAGAAGTTTATTTGAATTGTTATCCTCTTTCACGCCGCCCGTAGCCGAGGCAAATTCCGAGACAAATTCCAAAATATGAGAAAAGCTAGCAGAGTCTTGAAGATGCTTCGCCGAGAGCGGGCCAATAAACTCCGATGCAGGGGACCGGGCCTCCAGTGTGCCTGTCGCAGCAAAGCGAGGGCTGCCGCAGCATGCCACGGGTAGACGACGGGCCTGAAGGAAAGGCTACTTCCCTGCTTTTTGGGCTTCGGACCTTTTTCGCATGTAGAAAAAATTAGAGAGAGATGGAGAGAGAGGTCGTAAATTTCTCTTTGCCGAACAATGAGATGAACGGAATTTCAAGAGGGCGCTACTTGTAAATTTGACATACATTTTCAATCAAATACTTTTTGCGATTTTCTCGATGCTCGATTGTGCGGAAGGTCGTGATGAAAATAATTATTCAAACGAAATTCGATTATCGCTGTAACTTTTCCCACTAGAAGCCAAACTGTAATGTAAAGTTACCCGGACCCAAATATGAGTTTTGGGAAACGTCGCGGATCCCCTTAAGGGGATCTTTTCATGAGCTATGACCTTGGATTTCGCAAATTCGTTGGCATTTCGACAGTTTTGAATATTTTCCGACCAAAATTTGAGGAATGTATGACAAGGAGGTCTTGAATGTGGGAAGACAAAAAAATTTCCACATAATCAAAAAATATTACAAAATGAAGTTCCCGATTTTGCCGTTGGCGCTGCAATTCCAGCGCGCCAAACATGTTTTTCGCCCACAGGAAGAGTATCAATACGTTCAAGTGACTTTTGACGATCTTCCCACGATATACGTTACCTTAGGAAAGATGTGACAACAGTTTAACAGAGTTCCCTTCAAAATTGATTCAACGCAAACGAATTTCGCTGAGCGTTAATTTTTGAATTTTCTTGGTTGAACGGAGGATAAAACAGAGCAAAGAGCTGAAAATCGGGGAAAGGAGTATGAAAAAACCAGCAGAAAAAAGGGAGACGGGCGGCTTTTCCGGCCAGAGCCCAGAGATGTGAACCGCAGGTAGGCACACGTGTTCACAAGATCCGCACGCTCCTCCCGGCTCTCGAGCCTGTCACTCGAAGGGTCGAGCAAGCGCCGTCCCTTTTTTTATTTGGGTCATTATACAATTTGACAAAATTTTAAAATGTTCACTTCTTTCGAATATAACATAAGTATCGATTTTTCTTAAAACAGCGTTATGAGGTGATAATAGCGAATTTCGATTCATAAAAATCGGACCATTCTCCCATAAAGAATCAATCAAGGAAGTATATTTATATTTTGTTAGTTAGACAGTACGAATTGCTTTCTTTGAAATGAATCGAAATTGGCTATACTGGATAATCTTAAATTCTTCAGCAATAAATTGAATCGTTGATTCAGAAATTTCAAGGCGCATTTAAATTCTAATTATTAACAAAAGTTTCTTTCTTCTTCCTAAGGCTACCTCCGGGGTATGTGCCTGTATTGACAAAAGATAGGACTTAGCTCGTATATATAAACAATGTCTTACGTATGAATATGAATTAATAATATATTAGATACGCCCTATTCATGATTGGTTGAAAATTATCGATATTGATTGGTTTTTCTTTCGGGAAACTTCATGTTTATGCAGCTCGAAGCTTGATATCGTAGCCGATGCGAATAATTCACCAGCACGAAAATTACACAATGCAATCTGGAATTCTATACCGTGATTAGCTCTCCAAACCAATTCATAACCCGTATTTTGTATCTGTTGTGTAGATACAATTATACATCAGCTGTTTGTCTGGCCAAAAAGTATCTCATAATGTTTTAGCAAGATCGGAGGCGGTTAAAAGTGACTGAATAATGCAGTGACTGAATTTACTCTCCGTGGGTAAACTGCATCATCGAAAATCTCCCTTAATGGAGACCTAATTCATTTTGTTGATTTTCAAACGGTAAGATACGATATTATTCCGTGATTTTTTGAGCTACAATTTTTTTGGCGTCCCTCCGAGACGCGTCTTTAATCTACGTCCGTCTGACATATACCTCCACCTTGTGTTCTTGCAAAATACGTCCGTATTCGTTTCTCCAAAAGAGTATTATCTTGTAATAGCCCGACCGTTATTTAGAGGGGTGGTTGGGCGACATACCCCTATATTTGGTGAGATTAATTCTGTTCGGCTCCGATTATTGGAAAAAGTGGGATGGAGCGGTGGTAAATGACCGGTTGGCTACTTACATATATCCCGTCGTCCGTGCCAGATTGTCCTCGTCCGTTCACTGGCTATTTGAAATAACTAAGAATATGTTGATCGTGCTCAATCGGCTTTACTCTGCACACCGCAAATATCTCTATATCTTATACAATTGATTTGAATTACACCACGGTACGATAATGATTAGCGCGTGATACGCGTAGAGCTACGCCGCACGTGCGCTCCATACCGGTCACTCACGTTGGCACTTACGTTGGTGCCGACTGACTCCGAATTATTCCCGATGTAACATACTTGATCTGTTTGCTGTCTCCGATCCACTCTCTCGTTGTCTTACGGGACACCTCCCTTTATTATCACCGTGACGTCATCCATGCAGAGTCCCACGGATGCGCGATTCGCGGGCGCGAGTCGGAGGCGAGCGCGTGCCGCGACTCCTCTCGTTCACTGCGTTGTATCCTCCACACGCAGTCTGATTCAAAAGTTTGATTCTTGTCCCGTCACAAGTCTTTTTCTTTGAGAAAACAAAATCTAGACGAAATATTGGTACATACACTCGAAAGCCGACTTCACAATCCGATCTGGCTAGACCCTTTGTATTTCGAACATCTAAGATCAGAAGATAAACCAATCCATTTTCTATCCATGTGAGTAGATAAGCAAAGTGGATCCTGATGCAGCTGCCCCAGGATCCACCTAACTTCTGGTACAGGTCAGCCTGAGAAGGCAGTTGGATTCTGATGCATTTGCCTAGAGATCCATTTTGCAATTGAAGAAGATAGGCCTCCATATGACTACATCATTATGAATACCGCAAGTACAATAATGCATACTACTACTCGTGATTGCTATTCATAAGTGATCCATTGACTCAAGATATGTAAGTTCTGATGTTTCAACGAATTGTTTGGAAAGTCTGACATTATGATGTGTGCAACAGGCCTTGTTTGCCCCTTTGTGATGAGAACAGATCGTATCGAGTTTCAATCTATCTAATGGTAATAAGAAATAAAATTTAATTTGGAGCATTCCAGCCAACTCTTCTGGATCGCACCTACTACGTATATTCTTCTAGCATTACCCAAATTTTCATAATGGATTGCTCCGTAGGTGTTGCATTTTCGATCGCTAGCAGTCCACGATATTCCGTGACGATCATGTGGAAGCCAAGTATCCTATCTCTTATTCTTACCGGTGAGTCAATTTCAAAGACACGGCGCTTTGGATGAAAATACTATAGACTCTATTATATATTTTCACTGAGTGGGAGATGAGCCAACTCTTCCAGAATGTAATCGCTACCTGGCTGCTTGGAGCCTTGCATATCCACCGCGTACTCTATCTCGAGAGAGAATGAGGGCTGTGATTATGAACTATTTAATTTTAAACATTTTCCTTGCATCCCCACTTATTATATTATATTCAACGATTCGATCGTTGTTAGCTCCAAATTCTGGAAGTATATTAAATGAAGCGTTCTCGATACGTTCTGCTCAGAAAAGTCTGGAACGGTCAATGGTATTTTTTGGATAAATTATTCTCTATTCAAGAGAGGTTATATTCAGAATCGAGAAATAATTTGACATTTATAATTTGACTATGATCAAAGGGACTTGCATTTACATCTGTGAGATTCTGGCTGCATGAATATCCGCGTGCTCCTAATACTATCTATATGGCTCCACGAATTTGTTTAAGAAATTAATTTTCTGAGACACTTGAAACTTTTTCTCCCGAGCGATCGACTTTTTATATGATTCTTAGACAGTTTATGGAGTGTTCACGCCAATAAAAAAAAATTAGGAAAACAGAGTCCCAAAGGTATATTACCCCTTGACGCTTCGTGAGCCCGTTGACGACTGATGCTTAGTCGACTTGATGTACTCTACTCTACTTGATATATGGGTGATTCTCTGTCAAGTGAGAGAGTGAAAATGAAAAAAAATTCTGAAAATTTTTTCATGAATTCTAGAAGACTCTATCATGTCCCCTGAATTTTTTCAGAATTTTTTAGACCATACGTCCCATCCTGACAGAGGCTCAAAGTGGTGGAGATTGCAATATTAGACTTTTTTCAGAACCTTTGACCTCAATTTTGAGCTATCTAGAGATGTTTTAGAGCAAAAACTCAAGAGAACTTTTTTACTGGAAAAATGACAATTTTTTTAGAAAAATTGGTTCCAGGGTCATTGGTAGACATATAGCTGTCACTTATCTTATTTCCAGGCTTAAAACTGATCAAAAAGTGGTTTTGATCACCCGCAGCATAATGTGATACATACCAAAAGGAAGCTTATTTTATTATCAAAATGTCCTGACTAGTCGCAGAGTGCTGCATTTGATCTATTTTTTGTAATTAACCAATACATTATGAGAATTAATGAAAATGTTCTAAAAATGGGTGACCGCATACGCCACTTATATGTGAACTAAATTTATTAAAATAGACACGGTTCACGACTTCTCACTCTAGGCTTGGATAATAAAGTAATAACAACTTGTATCCAAGTTCAAGTGCCACGAAACAATCAAATTCTATAAGATTAATAAATTTAGATTAAATTAATAAGAAATGAAAACCAGAGTAACAAGCAGACTTATAAAAGGCGTATGCGGTCACCCATTCTTAGAATATTTTCGTTAATTCTCATAATGTATTGGTTGATTACAAAAATTAGACCAAATGCAGCACTCTGCGACTAGTCAGGACATTTTGGTAATAATTTAAGTTTTCTTTTGGTATGTATCACATCATGCTGCGGGTGATCAAAACCACTTTTTGATCAGTTTTAAGGCTGGAAATAAGATAAGTGATAGCTATATTTCTACCAATGACCCTGGAACCAATTTTTTTGAAAAAATTGACATTTTTCCAGTAAAAGAGTTCTCTTGAGTTTTTGCTCTAAAACATCTCTAGGAACCTCAAAATTGAGGTCAAAGGTCCTGAAAAAATGTCTAATATTGCAAACTCCACCACTTTGAGCCTCTGTCAGGATGGGACATATGGTCTAAAAAATTCTGAAAAAATTCAAGGGACATGATGGAGTCTTCTAGGATTCATAAAAAAATTTTCAGAATTTTTTTTCATTTTCACTCTCTCTTATATATATATATATATATAAGATTGACGAATGAGGTCTCAGCTTTACCAGAATTTTGACTCCAAGGCGAAGCCTGTGTCTTGTACAAAAGAAAGAGGTGGGACTGAGCCAGTCCTCGGGAAAGGACCTGGGTCCCTTTTTTGCGTGGGTTGACCTATATTTCTCTTCCGGCCGAAAGCTGTACTATTTGGAAATTCGTGGGTTGGATAATCTCAACCAAGGTTTTCATAATCACATGTTTCTCCCAGAACAAATGAAAATTTATCGTATCATACATTCACTGTCGATAAGTATCTCATCACATTAATATTTCATTTTTAGTTGAATGAAATATAACTCATGAAAGTCGGTTCATATTAATAATTCGAGTTAATATTTCGTAATGTTCGATGATTACGAAGATTCATTTGAGATATTCACTTGGAATAAATAACGAATGAAGGACTTTTCGTAAGAAATTAGTGACGATAAATGCACCATGCATCACTACTAATACGCAAACTGTTTGAGAAATGAAATGAGCAATTATGGGATGGTAAGTATAAATACCAGGTATACCTGGCCGAGGGACTCGCCTAATCCGTATACCATGCGCGTCACTTGGAACTGGGCAAATATCCCTGCCGTGTTGATTTCTTTCACATAGATTTTGAATGGAGCGGCTACGGGATGGATCTTACCTCTCGCCAGTCCCGAGAGCCAGGTGACGACCCTTACAGATCCAAGCCCAAAACCTTTTTTATGGCTTTCAGCGCATCTCAATCGAAAAATGGTAAAATACTGCAAACGTTATTTTCCAAATTTATTGATCAGTGATTTTTTTCCTGATCAAAACCAACTTGGAGCGGTAAAAATCCGACAATATTTGCTCTTTTGAATGTTTTGAACCGCCAACTTCTCGCACTAGAGTACGCGTTTTTTCTTGATAAATTCTGCAACAATCACGATCAACGATTGAAAGTCGATGAACAGATCTTGGTATTAATAAGTTGTAAGAATATGTTTGAATCTTGTCTCCATATCAATCTAAACTAAAGCTAATCAACTTTGATAGGATAAAATCTAAAAATCGAGATTCGAAAATTTCCCGTTTTGTACATATTTTTTTTTCATAAAATCTTTGATATTTACGATTAAATATTGGAAGTCGATGCGAATATCCTCGTATACATGAGTTATGACAATAGAGGTCGTTTATTACTCAATCCCCGCAATAACAGTGTATAGACAACATGAACTCATTTCGTTGCTCAGTATAAATTTATTGCAGGTGGATCATTAGGGTGACGAGGCTTAGAGAAAAGCGGGTGCGCATCATCAGATTTTATTGAACCCCAGCACCCAGTTCATGCTTCTCACCTATTCACCTTTCGCATGCTTGTATTTTTCGCACCTTGTCTCTACTCCTATTATTCAATTTGGAGTTTAATTTATTCAGTCAAAAGAGCAAATATTGTTGGATTTTTTTCGTTCAAAGTTCGTTTTGATCAGGAAAAACAATCACTGATCAATCAATTTGAAAAATTAAGTTCGCAGTATTCTAGCACTTTGCGATTTCGATGTGCTAAGAGCAATAAAAAAGGGTCTTGGGCTCAGTGCAGTGAGGGCAGTTCCTTCGACTCTCGGTCCTGGCCCGCGGTATAACGACGGCAGTCCAGCTTGTGCTCGAACGGCTCCATCTGGCTGCATCTGGCCGCGGTGCCAGCTACGAGATCATAATTTAACTTCTTACCCATGCCGTAGTCATTGATGAATAGCGCGTGAGATATTATTTGATCCTTGGGTTACCGTGCAATCCAGTTTTTTTCAAATAATGTCTTTGAAAAATAGCTGTCATCTGTGGTTTTCTCTGGCCTTGAGAGGGTTACGGGGATGAACCGGAATAAAAATTGACCGTTTCCCAGAGTCATATACTTCCCAGGATAGCTGCTGCCGTCATTATACAGGCATCTTTTATGATTCCATATATATGTTGAGGATTTAAGTGAGATTAGAGTACCTGAAAATGACAATTTTTTGCTGGAGAGTTCCCCAGAACCAATCAGATCATCTCAATTTCCAAAATCATGTACCCGTTTCTGTTTTTCACTACTCTCCTGTTGCAAACTGTTCAGTCGCGGTATTAGTTGTTGTACGTCTGTCAAACAGTCTACTCGTTCCTTGTAATTTTCCCAATTTTCTCTGGACTTCTTCAATTTCTCAGTGTTTCGTTTATTTCTGTACTCTTGAGTACTGATTTTCAAAATTGCGAAATTGTTGAATTTTGTGAATCTACAAAATCGAGTTGAGTGGGTTTATTGATGTTACAAGAGTGGACTAGTGAAGTGCTACATCATGGTTTATGGCATTGATGATTATTATAGAATGATTAGGTTATATTTTGTCAACGGCGAGCAAGCAGCTCCTGCAGCGAGGGAGTATTGCGAACTTTATGGAGGCCGAGCAGATGATAACGTTGTAATGGGTGCAATACATCGTTTGTATGGAAACGGAGTACTTATGCCGAATTACGGAGTTGCTCGCAGGAGGCCAGTACTGACTGTTGAGAATGAGGAAAATGTGATCGAGTATTTTAGAAACGACCCAACGGCCAGTACGCGGTCTGCTGCACTTGAACTAGGCATTTCTAAGAGCAGCATATTCAGGATATTGAGAAATGAAAATCAACATCTGTATCATTATAGAAGAGTTCAAGAGTTATTAGAAATGGATTACGCACGTCGAGTGCAGTTCTGTCATTATTATATGAATTGCATTGATCGTGACCCACAGTACGTACAACGAATTCTTTGGACGGATGAATGTACATTCACAAGAGACGGTATGTTTAATACCCACAACTACCATTGTTGGAGCTCAGAAAATTTCAAATTAACTTGAGATACGTCTTTTCAAACGAGATGGTCGATTAATGTCTGGGCTGGGATATTTAATAACGAAATAGTGAGTATTTTTATAATGATTATTCTTGTTTTATTGCAAAATTATAAAATGATGGAATGGTTTTGTAATAATATTCATGTTCCTCTGTTTACAGATTCGACCAATTTTTTGACCACCTTAATTAAATGGAGATACCTATCTCAGACTTCTCCAAAATGATTTGCCAGTTCTACTCCACCCACCAAGCATAGATATAGATGATTTGCCTCTAAACAAACGTCGGATTATTTTTCAACAGGATGGAGCACCTGCTCATTACAGAAGTAAGAATCAGTGAATATTTCGGAATTTTTCAGCCTGTTTTTGAATAATAAACTGCACATCATTTTCAATATTGTTTGTGTCAATTTACTATCAAATAATATTGAACAATTTCGTTCATAACAGATGATGTACGCGTTTACTTGGACGAAACTTTTCCAAATCGATGGATTGGTCGTGGAGGACCAATTCCATGGCCTGCACGCTCACCTGATTTAATGCCTCTCGATTTTTTCTTTTGAGGGCAATTGAAAAAAAAGTATATCGAGAAAAAATTAGAAATGAAACAGAGCTGATGGAGAAACTTATTGATGCTTTTCGCTCCATCAATCCAGTCATCATTTGCCAAGTCACACAAAGTCTAGCAAGGCGAGCAGCAAGGTGTATTGAAGCCGAAGGTCGTCATTTTGAGCACTTATTATAAATGTTCCCATTATAAGTTTATAGATATATAGAAAATTCATATTAATATTAAGATATCTGGAAATACGAATAATTTCACGTTCTGTTGAGTTGATAAAAGTCTTTACGCTGAATCTACTAGCACTTAATATTTTTAATACACCATTCGATATGTAAAAGTAAAAACTTATATCTGACCTCAAGAGAAATAGTTGAGTTACTTTTCAATACAAAAAAATGGATCCGAATTAATTGTTAGTGTCAGTGAAATAATCAAATAATGCGAATTCGAAATATTAATATGAACCGACTTTCGTAAGTTATATTTCATCTAAAAATAAAAAATTAATGTGATGATATACTTGTTGACAGTGAATGTATCATACGATAAATTTTCATTTGCCCTGGGAGAAACATGTGATTATGAAAACCTTAGCTGAGATTATCCAACCCACAAATTTCCAAATAGTACAGCTTGCCTTCGACCGGAAGAGGAATATAGGTCAACTCACGCAAAAAAGGACCCAGGTCATTTTTCGAGGACTGGCTCAGTCCCACCTCTTTCTTTTGTACAAGATACAGGCTCCGCCTTGGAGTCAAAGTTCTGGTAAAGCTGAACCTCATTCGTCAATCTTTGATTATCAATTGCGAAGAAACTATCAACATTTCACCTATGGCTTTTAGGATGAATCGAATCAATCCATCAGTCTGTTTTACTCATTTTCTCCCTCGGCGAAGTCGATTTATCTAATCCGTTTAAGTAATTCTTTTGTGCGCGAGCGAATTTAACGCAAATCGCGAACAAGCAAATCATATTGATGAAAACCACGAAAATACACGTTGTTCGTGATTTTCAGCTGCTAAAAATCATTCTTATCGCAAAAATCGCAACAGTATGCAAAAGTATAACTAATTGCGATTTGCACACTATTGAGATATTATAATGTAACTCATTATTTCTGTGCAAAAAGTCGCGAACAAAATGACGTGCCAAGCAGTGCGAAACCCGTCGGTGCACTGTTCGCCGAATTTCATTGCGTTTTAATCGATGAATGCTAAAGAGCAAAACAGTGTGCAATACTACAGGTATCAACGATGTGTACACTGTTTGAGAAATTTGTAAATAATCAATACCATCCAGAAGATTTGTAGAACAAGACGCACAACTCGACATGACCAGTCCCTATATAAGTGGAACCATTCAGAGCTCCACATGCATTATTGCGCCGGCCGCTGAACCGAACACATCGCGCTCTGACATACACGAAACTCGCTCAGTATGTCTTCACGGTTACTTTCGGGTCGTGCGACATGTTCATTCTTCGAACATGTATAATAAGCATCAAATAAATCAATTAGGAGTGCGGTCGTGAGCGTAGTACAGGGTTTCCTAAGTTCGCGATGGATTGAATCAATTTATATTATATTTTCATATGTCCAATGAAAATTTATATCATATATAACTTAAGTATCAAATTCTGGACTTTTCGATTACACAGTAGAGTATAATGCGAATTCATTGATATTCCACAGTCACTGAATCTAAAGTATCTGCAAATGGCTTTTTTCAAAAAGTTTGATGCACTCTAAGCATCTGGCGACCGTGTCAGTGCGTTCACGAAATAACGCAGAATATCCGAATAAACGTGAACGTTACAAAAATTTCCAAATTTCTGGTTCAAATAGTATGATTTTGAATCCAAATTCACATTTCGGATTCAAAAATGGTAGATCTTTGGGATAAATTTCAAGATGGTGACGTCCTATACACAGATACCAGAATGTAGATTCAATAGAGAAAATTCAAATTTTGAGAACGGATATAAATCAGTTCGAGACTGGGAATAGATTCCTTCTAACAAGTATGTGTTGGAATTGTACTTACAAACGTCTCGTTGGACATCAGAATTTCAGAGGAGACATTCAACCCAGACAGATCAAGTAGAGAAATACCACTCCAAGCATCACCGTAACAGATGTGTCTATTACTTATCCAAGATCCATTGAATAGCAGTGGTGACAGTCCTCCGTATAAAACCTACAAATTACATGATCGAAATATATAGAACAATTGCATTTTTTGGGGTGGATTTTGATTGGACCAGATATTCTCCCTATTCCATTCCGGCTAGGTCGTGAAAAAAGTTATATGGCACTTTCTAAATTTTCGAGTAATACTGCTGATATATTCTGTTGTTTTCTTGTTTCCTTGTATATGGAGAAAGAATGACGTAGTAAATGATTAGCTGCACTTTAATTGTCCTCAATCAAAATAAACAATTACTTAATCCATACTACTCTTTAACTCACATCACCTTAGCTGAATGGCATAGTACATTTCTTTATTCTTGAGTGCATAGCACTTGCTTACTGACTATATACGATAATCAGATGACTTCGGCTCTCCATCGTCGAATCCGTATCTTAAGAGATAGTACCAAGGGTTCTGAACATTTGTCCATAGTCCAAATATGTAATGTCATATTCAATCATCACAACAAGTACAATTTTGAACAATGTCTCAATCTACAGATATTGATGAGCTACATACACCTGCAATCATTTCAGTATTCATTTTGATTAATTCTCATATTGTTGGAGTATTACGTATTCTTATCACAGTTCACATACTATAGGAGACGTTGTCAACTTTAACTAACCAATTACGAAAAAACTTACCAGAATACTGTTTATGTACCTCATCAATTATTTGAAGAACTAATGACGAACCATATTGACGCCACTTGATTGGCATTTTCAACGTCTTGAGAATCATAATATTTCAGTGAATCACTAGATGTAGAAATTATTATAGAAATGTTATGAAAATTTTTATAATTTATTCAAAATCTATGATGAATAGTTTGAATTCTAAATATTTGTCTCTTTGAAAGACAATGGAAGTATGGATAATGGAAGATTATATGAAGTCTATCTGAATTATAGGATTAACAGCATTGCAATTACAATACAAAAATATATTTGAAATGAATGAAACGATTGAGGAAAGATTGTAAATCCATTTAACTAGAAATAAATAGGTGATGAAGAATATTATATATCAGTCTCATTCGATCCTACCAAGTGGCGTCAATTTCGTTTGTCATTAGTTCTTCAAATAATTGATGAGGTACCTAAACAGCATCCTGGTAAGTTTCTTCGTAATCGGTTAGTTGAAGTTGACAATGTCTCCTATAGTATGTAAACTGTAATAAGAATACGTAATACTCCAACAATATGATAATTAATCAGAATGAATACTGCTGAAATAATAAATTGACTCATGTGTCTAATACGAATTTCATTTTTTTCTGAGCAATATAAGAGATAAACTAATTGTGCCACATGCTTGACTCAACATTTTCCTTTCTAAAAAGGGTTTTTTTGAGGATTTCAATTCTGAAGGGAAATTGGTTGGTCGCAGAAAGAAAAAGACTGAGCAACAGAGTATGGTCCAAATACTTTATTGATATAACACCAAATCAGTCTACCAAATAACCTCCAATGCGAAAAGATCTGTCACTTGTACTTATACCTCCGACTCGACCGGCCGCTCGGAAAGAAGTGAGCTCTCAGTCTCGCCGACGCAGCAGCGCTACGTCTGTCAACTCGGTGTAGCTCATGAGAGCTGTATATTAGTTTGAATATCTTAACAAATTCTTTTTGCAGAGTATTATATATTATAAAAATAATAATCAATAAAATGTAAATGCATTAGCGTCAGTAATAATATTCAATAGATATTTTCCCAGAATGCGAATATGTGTATGCATGAGCGTTACACAAAAAAAATTTAAGTAATCAGTAGAAATTAATTAATCTATTATCTGGATATAAGACAAGACATATCAAAATTTATCCCATGTTTTTTATAATTAATTTTACATAAGAAAATGATGGTTTAGGATGCCGAAGTTGGCGTGTTGACTGAAGTTTTATTCGAATAAGGCTATAACCTAATACCCGATGATGTCGAGGTGGCTAAAGTCGCTGAAGTCAGTGTCATGAAGGTGCGCTTCTGGTATTTTTGTTTGAAAAAGCTGACTACTTTGACTACCTGGACATCATTCAGGTCTAGAGTCAGCTACTTCAAGCGAGACTACCAGGAGCACACCCTTGTAACACCGTCATCGGGTACCCTGACTACCTGGACATCGTTCGGGTCTAGAGTAAGGTACTCCAACCAAAAATACCAGGAGCGCACCCTTGGAACACCGTCATCGGGTACCCTGACTACCTGGACATCGTTCGGGTCCAGCGTCAGCTGCTTCAAGCAAAAACTCCAGGAGCGCACCCTTGGAACACCCTCTTTGGGTACCCTGACTACCTGGACATCGTTCGGGTCTAGAGTCAGGTACTTCAACCAAAAATACCAAGAGCGCACCCTTGGAACACCGTCATCGGGTACCCTGACTACCTGGACATCGTTCGGGTCCAGGGTCAGCTTTTCCAAGTCAAAATACGAGGAGCGCACCCTCGGGACACTGCTATCGGCGACCCTAGCTACCTAGACATTATCGGGTATTAGGGCATATCCAAATAAAACTTCAGTCGACACGCAGACATCGGCATCCTAAACCACCATTTGCCCATGTAGAATCAACTATAAGAAAAAACATGTAATAAATTTTGATATGTCTTATCTTCTGTGTTTGAAAAAATCTGCATTACTTTTCCTGGAATCTATGCTAGATGGATCTTGGGATGCTAGATGAGCATTAAATCCTGTTTCGCATCCAAAAAAGTCGTTCTGATTAAATTAATGCCAATCTAAAAATCGCGAGTGCGATCTCAAACATTATATAGTTGCGGTGTCTTCTGCTTAACGCATGAAACACTACCGCGTTCCGTGATTAAGGCATTAGTGACAGTTTCTCTAACGTTATTTTTAATAGTGTGGCTTACATCAATTTGGTCTAAAGTGTGTTCGATATTTTTAACTGTTAAGGGGGTAGCCTACCTAAATTTTAACATGGTTAAAAAAAAATCGTACGAGGCTGCAAATTTATATTTTAATTTATTTTTTTACGGTGGTTTCAATGACGTATCGACCACCCCGAAAAAAAATGATTCTTGATTCTTAAGATTACGCGTATTTCAACGTTTCAGAATCAAGAATTTGAAGGAGAATCTATCCAGGATCATCCTATTTCTACGCTTAAATACGACCCAAAAGAGATTCAGGATTTTTTAGGAGAGTGGAAGAGTGGCTACCCCTCTCTGTAGAGATAGTGTGTGAGGATTCAAACAGCCAAATGGAAGGATATGAACAACAAATCCAAGATATGTTTGGTGGTGAGGATTCTCTCGAGGATTTTTTCTCGGACAAAAAAGTGGGGAGAAGTATATATCAGCGAAACATTTCTGATGGAGAGAACAGTCGTTCAATCGTCGAGTCAGGAGACAGACCGTCTACCAGCAAAAAAATTTAATTCTCCGATACTATCACATAAAGGTGAATATACTTGATTATTTTCAATCAACTTTCATATTATTAGTTACAGAGATGGATTTTGCATTGCTAAATCGTATTGCCGGTGCTGCAAATCTTCCTACAGTGAAAGTCAAGGATCTGGAAACGGACAAGACATTCGCAGTCACTGAATTGAAAAAAGTGAATACTATATTTGGATTAAAGGTGCTTCTAACATTGGACCAGAACTCGAAGATCTATCTACTTGATCGACTTTGCAAAGCGCTCCTCTCCAACGAGAATTTTTTTGAAGAGATGGTTAAAAAAGTCAATTCAAATGAATTGTTTATGAAACATCTGGCTGATGGTGAACTTCTATTTGTTAAAAATCAAGAATAATAAATTATGAATGTTTATTAAAGAGAAAGTGAAAGAGGATTCAGGAGGGGAAGAAGATTTGTCTAGATGAAGAACGTAGAATTGTATTTTTACCGTGTAGACATTTTGCTACATGTACCAAGTGTGCTGATAAAGTGAGAAGTGAAGAAGGTCCGACATATTTGCCCTAAACTAATCGGATCGACAGTTCGTTCTTTTTTGTCTTAATAATTGTAATCATAAGATTAAAGAATAATAACTATATACCCAGAATATAGTATAAATGGTTCCCAATACATTTAGAAGTCATTCAGTCGTCAACTTGATAAGAGTTAACAACACGATTCATCCCCATTCATCCCCATTCATACGCAATTCATACCCGTTTCATACCCGATTCATACCCGATTCATACCCGATTCATTCCCATTCATACTCGATTCATCCCCATTCATCCCCATTCATCCCCATTCATACCCGATTCATCCTCGATTCATCATATACCCAGAATCTAATATAAATGGTTTCCAATACATTTAGAAGTCATTCAGTCGTCAACTTGAAAAGAGTTAACAACACGATTCATCCCCATTCATCCCCATTCATACGCAATTCGTACCCGTTTCATACCCGATTCATACCCGATTCATTCCCATTCATACTCGATTCATCCCCATTCATCCCCATTCATACCCGATTCATCCTCGATTCATCATATACCCAGAATCTAGTATGAATGGTTTCCAATGCATTTAGAAGTCATTCAGTCGTCAACTCAAAAAGAGTTAACAACACGATTCATCCCCATTCATACGCAATTCATACCCGTTTCATACCCGATTCATACCCGATTCATTCCCATTCATACCCGATTCATACCCGATTCATCCTCGATTCATCATATACCCAGAATCTAGTATGAATGGTTTCCAATGCATTTAGAAGTCATTCAGTCGTCAACTCAAAAAGAGTTAACAACACGATTCATCCCCATTCATACGCAATTCATACCCGTTTCATACCCGATTCATACCCGATTCATTCCCATTCATACCCGATTCATACCCGATTCATCCTCGATTCATCATATACCCAGAATCTAGTATGAATGGTTTCCAATGCATTTAGAAGTCATTCAGTCGTCA
>JAJGXB010000049.1:28890-52230 GCA_020882725.1 Aphelinus certus
TCATCATATACCCAGAATCTAGTATGAATGGTTTCCAATGCATTTAGAAGTCATTCAGTCGTCAACTCAAAAAGAGTTAACAACACGATTCATCCCCATTCATACGCAATTCATACCCGTTTCATACCCGATTCATACCCGATTCATTCCCATTCATACCCGATTCATACCCGATTCATCCTCGATTCATCATATACCCAGAATCTAGTATGAATGGTTTCCAATGCATTTAGAAGTCATTCAGTCGTCAACTCAAAAAGAGTTAACAACACGATTCATCCCCATTCATACGCAATTCATACCCGTTTCATACCCGATTCATACCCGATTCATTCCCATTCATACCCGATTCATACCCGATTCATCCTCGATTCATCATATACCCAGAATCTAGTATGAATGGTTTCCAATGCATTTAGAAGTCATTCAGTCGTCAACTCAAAAAGAGTTAACAACACGATTCATCCCCATTCATACGCAATTCATACCCGTTTCATACCCGATTCATACCCGATTCATTCCCATTCATACCCGATTCATACCCGATTCATCCTCGATTCATCATATACCCAGAATCTAGTATGAATGGTTTCCAATGCATTTAGAAGTCATTCAGTCGTCAGCTTGAAAAGAGTTAACGACAAGAGAGAAAACCATGTATCCGAAAATGGAGTTTGTCAAGAGTATAAGAGGCCAGGATAAGTTGAACTTCGATGGATACTCTTATGTTATGCATAAACGAGCCCGAACTACTGGTAATATTTCTTGGAGATGTATTAATTATCGGAAGAAATGTCTAGGTAGAATAGTGACATGTGATGACAATATCATAACAATTGAAAAACATAATCACAGCCCATTGATGGAAAATATTAGAAAACCTCAATTAACTTCTGAGCTTAATAGTCATCGAGATGATCATCAGATAAATTCTCGACAAGATGTAACTAATCACGATCGAACCATTGACTGTAAAACTGAATGTGTGTAAATTGTCGATCTTTGAGGGCCAATCCAGAGTGAAGTGGAAAAAGGAAATTCACAAAATTTACCACATATTTATTTTATGCGACGTTTCGCCAGTTAGGTTCACTGGCCTCATCAGGTAGTTTTGAATGAAAATATAATATTACGTCCGTATAATTTTTGCATCATTAAGCAAAAGATTGTTGGCAATGGCCCAAGAGGTAGGGTCTGGAACAAAAGTCTTTGAAAAGGAAATGTAGCTGAATCTTTAGTAACCTGAGTTTTTGACACAGCGTGAATCATTCATGACCTGTAGTAGTGCAGTTTTATTATAATATTTCTGTTTGATGTTTGACTGATATCTACTCAATAAGTTGATATATCTGTATGAGTTTATTTATTTCAGAAATAAACTCATTATTGCTTCTTTTTCTCTCGTTAACTGATCTTCCTAATAAACAGAACCAATTCATCTTATGACCTATCACTTCGGGCGTTGGATACATCTATGATACAAAAAAAATTGATGAATCGCTCTTCTTAGGAACGACTATATGAGTTATTTCAATACGACAGACTTCCCATATCAATGCAACCTATTTTCAGAATTCACTGTCCCCTTAAATTGTCTAAACTTCTGTTATGGCCCGACCGCCTGTGCCCCCCCCCCTTTCATTTTGGCCCTCTGCCCAGATTCAACATCAACGAAGATCAACCCCGATTTCCGTGAAAGTTCAGTTTCATTACGCCCGCCACCCCACACGAGTAGCAACAACGATGCGAGCAGTCCAGCTGCTCGCCAGTGCAGAGACGATAATTGTAAAAATGAGTATACGAGTGAGAGAGATACGGCGAACAGTAAGCGACGCGCACTGCGTTATCATCTGCATTAATTTCACAATGATCGGGATAGCTTAGCTAGCTGATAGGAATATAATGATAAGTTAGCCGATAGGCATAAGAACCTGCCCAAGCATTTTGCAACGGTCTTGATCGAATCTTTCAATCAATCAAATCAATTCGACATTTATAATGCATTTATATGAGGGATTCCAACTGCATCTGAAACTAAATTCCAATCTGAACCTGAATCTCTCTCTCTCTCTCTCTCTCTCTCTCTCTCTCTCTCTCTCTTACATTCACTTCCCATTTGATGTGTTTTTCTCCTTAATCGTGATGTACATTTATATTTCCACGTTTTCAAGTGATCTTAAGACTCTTTATATGGGAATATAGATACATGAAAGATCATTCTATGAAGTTGAAGATCTTACCTCAGTAAGTTCTAAGCGGAGGCCTTTGATCCGAGGACCTTCATCTGGAGGTGTCAAAAGTGCTACAGATGTTACAATAAGAGCGAGTACTGCGATGATAACGAGTAAAGCAATCAGAATACCTCGCCAATTTCTCTGATTCGGATTTGTGGATACTAATTCCTGAAAAAAAATTTTATCTGCTGTACCATAACTTGTGTAAATGAGATTTAACGATGCACATATAAATATTCATGGACGTATCAATGTATGAGAGGCTTGAATACGACCATGGAAGAAAAGCATCAACAAAGTGTGAGCTCGCGCATTATTCAGAATGTTCAACAGTATGTTAACCTGAATAAATGATATACTTTAGTATTTCTGAACGCCAAGTCAGTAATGATGTTGTTAATGCCCGACCTTTGGTGTGGGACATATTCATGAATTTGAGATTGGATACGGCTAAATTTTTAAAAAAGAAAGAAAATTTTGAAAGAACGTTGCGTGGGGAACGCATGGTTATGGGGCGGTTCGTCGATCACTTGCTAGTGCCGCTTCACGAAATCCTTATACTAAAAAACTATCAAATAATGAAAAATGAATGAAATATGTACAAAATTTTTTAAAGAAAATTGACTCACTATTACATGAACTAATTGGAGTGAAAGCTCATCATTCAAAAACGCAAGAGCTCCTTCAAAAGAGGGTAAAACTTTATGCGAAAGATAAGTTATTTATGAAAGTTATTTTTTTCAGAAGTCCGATATAAAGTTGGAACATTTGAAGCAAAATTCTGATATATCTAGCTCCTGCTAGTTACAAAAACTTGTTAACAAATGTTGTGAGAAAGATATGGAACTAAAATATCTTAAAGCGGTAGTATCGTCATTAGAACAAATTAAGAGATGTGAAGGAAACCTCAGTTGGATATTCATGATTCTTGCATCTTATTCTATTGATTTATATAATATTCATTCAGTATAAACCATGTTTTTCTTATTTCCAGGCTCTCTCATTGGCTGATGTACAAGTGAACATTTGCTGGAGTTTGTCAAGATGATTTTTTATTGAAAGTTGAGAGATAATGTATACAAGTTTACAAGTTAAAATTGTGATAAGGCATTGCTTACTAGGAGACCACTTGGGATGCGGGTGTCACCAATCTTAACCAAAAATTTTTGGTGTTTGTGTGCATCAAAAATAGAGTGTATCCACAGTCCCAGCGTCCAACGCTTCCAAACTTCCTAGATATTGATAAAGTATATGTGTCATAAATTGCATCCACTCGATGAAAAAGATTAATTACAAAAATAAATTATAAGCTGTGCATTACTCACACCTCACAACACACTAGGTAGTGAATGGATTTCATACAATTTTTCTTTATATCAACAAGAAAATGTTAGAGCTCACTTCCTTGGGGGATATTCATGAATATTGGACTCATGAAATCCACTCATACCGTATAAACTGCATTGCTGAGGTCCAAGCAGCTATTGTCGGGTGGGCTCAAATTACAACTTCAAGTTATTTATTTGTGAAATTAGCTAATATTTTTTGTGGAGCTGTGTAATACATATATGAGCCATATTCCATGCATGGTACGAAAGATTTTGAAGTAATAAACAACTTGAAAATGATGATTTGAAGAATATCCGATATGATGGGTTAAAAGAGGAGGTCAAGAGCTACAATTTGAACTAGCCAAAAACATTGAAATTGAAATGGCTAATGAAATTTGTTCACACAATAATATATTCTTCTTTTTTTGTTTTCCATTCCCATTTACTAACATATACTCTTTGTGGCTACAATCAAACGCCGATTCTCAGAGAAAATAAATAAATTTTCAACCATCTTCACGGATAAATTATTTTCTCCATATAAATAGTTTTTTTCACTTTTTCTCAAAACATTGTTGGATAAAATGAGGGGCCCTATATTTTCTATACTCTAATGGTTATTTGGAATTTTATAGAACGAATTTCAGTGGTGTGCCTTCAACATTAATTCTTTGATTTTTCTTCATCCAAAACCCTAAAGTTCCGTAGAATTAGATGCGAACAATTGATAGGAGTGAGCTTCTAGAAATATACGCATATATTAGGCGTGAGCCACTAGACTTTCCCCCAAACCGCGACATTACTCGTCACCCTATACACTATAGATTTTTTCAAACGCCAAACAATTATCCAACCACTCGCGCACCCATTCAAGTTTACCCCTTCTCAATATCTCTAACACCACGAAACCCTTTAGTTTTTTATGCAGCTGTAATGGCCCGACCGTTATTTAGAGGGGCGGTTGGGCGAAATACGCCTATATTGGTTGGGATGTTTGTTATTGGAAGGTGTCGCGATCCGTTATCCGTGTGTAAGACCGCTCGGTCACTTACATATTCCTAATCCGTCCGGCGCTTGGTTGTCCTTGGCTGGAGCTTGGCAGCGTGTCAGCCGAGTAGTCCGTGGCGCGCTGGGCCGTATACTCGTGTTGGTTCCGGATGCATGTGTGGTGTGGGGGGGGGTGTTGTTAATAAACCCACTTTATGTGCACTAGCACTAAACTTTATTGTATAAAGTCCTATATTTAACACTCGATCCCGCGTGGTTGGATCGTTCCATGAAATTCTGTTCTGTGGAAATAGATGTAATTATGCTACGCGTCTGTGGGGGAGCTGCGCCGCTCGCGTGCTCCATGTCCGGCCACCCGTGTGGCATCCGTGATTAGCACAGATCAACTTCGTCGTGTCCGCCGCGGCCGCTTCTTTTATAAGCGTCGTGACGTCACGTCAAGATGCGCTCGCAGGGTGCGAAGCGCGGGCGCAAAACGGTTGGGAAGCGCAGTTGCACTTCGCGAGAATCACCTCTCCCTCATGGAGTGATAACAAGCGCGCGTGGCTCAGCGTCTTTCCTCCGTTCGCACGCGCGAATACTTATGACTACGAAGCGCGCTCGCTTCGTTACAAATCTATGTATGCGCTGCAAGGCGCAACGGTTTACTCATACATGTCATTCAACTATTTCACATAGCACTTATTAATCCTGGCAAAACGCTATTGATAAGAGATTCCATTTGTTTATGGCACCTCGACCTGTCTCCAATAAAAATATATAATCATAGATAAACTCTGATCTGGCCAGATCACTTGCTTATTTCCTATAGCGAACACTTCTAGTTGCATTACATGCAGGTTTTCATATATTCGTCTATACATTCATTCGTCGTTCTCGCTCGAGTGCCCGCTGGCTACTCGTCAACTTATACGTCCCGATAAGAAGATCTCCTATGGCCGTTTCTAACTAATTTGAAGCTACGCAGTTGCCGTGTGTAACTTGCACTTATAAAGTAACATTCTCGCACGAGCGCCCACTGGCTCCTTGTGTCTCTGCACAGGCTGGTAAGGGAATATCTTATAGCCGACATCCATCCGTTTCAATGTTGGGCAGCTGCACAAAAATGCAAGCTGTCCTCATGATTCCCATGCACTACGTGCAACTCGCCATCCGTCGCATGGATGCGTCTCAATCAGCGCATTCTTACACTCACACTTGTATGCTTAATCCTAAAGTCGCTTCTCGGCGCAACTCGGATAGCATGTGGGAAAATGCGCATCGCGAATGTACGATGCGACTCGAGTCAATCTAACATTTCAAAAATGGGCGGAGCAAGGCTGGGCCATATTCTACCACAAATGCGCAACAAGTTTCTTGATGGTAGGAGGCACAAATCTTGATGCTGGATGGATATACGTATCTCATCGTTGTTGTTGTAGTTTGATCCAGTATATGGTTGATGAGCATATACCTCATAGTGTGAGATACTCTCATCAAATGCGATTGGAGCTTGAATGTTTAGAATTTCTTCCATCTTTCTTGAAACAACAAAAGAACATGCAAGTTATTTTCCACCAGGGGCGACCTTGAAGCCAAGACTTTTAGGAACTGAATGTTTTGACGTGTTAACGCTTCGAGAGCTCGTTGACGACTGATGCTTGGTTGGCATGATGCGTTGCTTTTTACCCTCGTCCGTGATAGACGATCCCCATTATCCAACTGATTATATATGCAATCTGACTGTGATAATTTCTCCACGGAAATTGACAAGACGTCCGTCTTGGTCGACTATTCACACTTGAATGTGGTCTATATAGTTGACGTTGATTGGTAAGTATATGACTGGTGATGGAACTTCAAGTATCTTGTATCCCGGTTCTACAGCAGAAAAGAACTCGTGGATAATGTGCGCTCGCTGTCCGTTTATATATGCACCCGCAGTGATGTTACATTCGATTCTCAACGAATTGATATGTGAAATTTTCACTAGCAAATCTAAATGATGAATCTGATCAGGTTTCAACGTGCGCTGAGTAAATCCCAGCAAGCGTCCGATAGAATCTTTTGGTTTGAAGTTGATTCTCTTATTACACTTGATCTCACTACGGAGTGTATTTTTGTTGGCTTTCAAACTCAAGGATATATCAGTACCAGCAATTTTCTCTTGTAGAAGTCTGTCGATCTCCTCTATTTCATAATCTATTCCGTATGCTCATCAACGTTTGAAATAGAATTGAATGTTAGGAATTGTATCAAACCTAGAACGTAATTTTTATCTGGTGAGAGTTCGATTGATGGATAAAACTGTGCTTCAAGAACGGATGAATTGTTCGATAGAGTTATAGTTATTGACTCCATAACTGTTCGGAATATAATGAAACAGTATATACCTTTTAACTCGCCTCTCAAAAATTGCAAGCACAAGTGACCGCAGTTGTACCTCCCAAAGTCTTGATGTCTTTGTGGATTATATTTTACTCGTTCAACACCCAGATAAAGCAGCAGGTTGCAGATCACCAAAACTGTTGAAATAAATGACATTACCCCCTCGCTTTCGATAAGCTACCCAGTGAGTTCCAGGTCCACTTGGATCATCTAAATTCACTATAGCTAATTCTCTGTAGTGCAGACCACTTGATAGTAGAGCATTTCTCATGTATACTCCACGAAAATTCGGAATTTTTATCTTCTTCGCATACTCCAATGTATCAAAGTTGGATAATGCTCTGTCGGGTAGACTTACGACAGTTTTTTTTTTTATTTAATCCTGCACCTTTGTATGGTCTCAAATAGAGACCATAACCCTTTTCATACAGCTTCAAGTAGAGTCCTTTACCTAGCGCAATAGCTTCCATAGTCTTGTTATGTCTCTGACTCTCGTTCAGCTGATACTTAGCAGCTTTAGCTTCGTTGATTGCTTCCATGATTCCAGCTGCTCCACTTGCCAACGCACCAGTCGCACTCAAACCTGCAAATATTGGAATGAGGGGCAAGACTCCGCCAATTTTTTAAGAAACTGATAGAATTCGTGAAACTTCAACATGATTCTTTCCTCCTACTTTCTTGATAGCTGCCCGAGCACCTCTGAGAGCTGAATTAATAACTGTTTTTGCGCATCTACCTAGAACTACAGATTTTGAAGCAGCGTTGATGATACTGTTCAATGTAGTGGATGCCCTTTCCTTTTTAGTTGACAACTTTTTCTTGATACCCGAATTTTTTTTTAATTTCATCGCGTTCGTAACTGCCCAAGCTGCTGCCTTCTCACCAAATCCTGCGTTGTCAGAACAAACTCTTTCCCAAGCTTTGTTTGCAAGAACTCTGTCTGCAAAATTTTTGACTTCAATATTCTCTCGATTCTGTGAATAAGCTATATCGTGCTCCTTGCAAGCTGCGTCCAGAGGATTGATTCCAGGATCTCCACGGGTTTAACGTTTAGCTAGTTTTGTCCCAGGTCCACAATACTGATATCCGGGTATGTAAAGCTCGAATGGGAGTTTATTAATAACTTTATTCAACAGATCTCGACCTTGCTTCTTTTTCATTCTACTGTAGATGATCATGACTCGGTGACGGACTGCATGCAACTGAGCTCAAGATTATAAAAGCGTGCTATTTATACCCTCACCGTCAGTCTTGTTCGAGATTGCGAGCAGCAAACATGGATTTTGCTCAGCATACTACGAAACTTCCAGTGATCAATTTCGATGGTATTGAAACTAAGAGACATGGAGATCTGCTTCCGGACAGTATAAGAGCGGTATTTTGTGGACCATCAAATTGTGGTAAAATCAACAGTTTGCTGTCTCTAGTAACTGATCCAAATGATTTGAAATTTGAAAATGTCTATCTGTATTCAAAGTCCCTTAATCAGCCAAAATATTAATTTCTCAAAGAACTATTGGATCCAACAGATGGTATACAATACTTTCCATTCAGCGAACACGAAGAAGTGATTGCACCAAACAATGCACTCTCCAATTCAATAATAAAATTCGATGATGTAGCTTGTGAAAAGCAAGACAACGTTAAAGCTTTTTTCTGTATGGGTCGACATAAAAATGAAGATTGTTTCTATCTTTGTCAGTCATATGCCCAAGTACCAAAACAGCTCGTTCGAGATAATGTCAATCTGCTTGTATTATTTAGACAAGATAATGTGAATTTGAAACACGTGTATGATGATCATGTAAACACAGATATGGCTTACACAAACTTTAGAGATCTATGTTCGACATGTTGGAAAAATAGATATGGTTTCGTTGTGATCGACAAGGACAAACCGATCAACAATGGTCGATATCGTAAAGGGTTTGACAGTTTTGCTATAAATATAGCACGTTATCAATTACAATGATCAGTTTATCTCTGGACGTTGAAGCATCAACATGTCTGACTTAGCAAGAGAGAAAAATATGCTTGAGCAACTCGTCAAAGCACGAGAAGCTGTCAAACGTAAATATAACTTATTGGAGTTCGAGAAAGCTGAAGCTGAGAAGAGATTGGGTGATGCATTTAAACCCATCATTGAACCGCTGGAGAAAATTGTTTCCCAGAACGAGCAGAAAACCATACCTCAGTATGATGAAAAAATTATTCCCAAGAAAGAACTTATCACACCTCAGTATGAAGAAAAAATTATTCCCAAGAACGAAATTCCTACTGGAAACTCAACTTGTAATCTTGAATACATTTCACCTGGATGCACACTTCTATTCACCGCCAGATGAAGTATTTCATAAAGAGGCTGCAGAAAGCTTTGCATTTGATTCGAAACCAGCGACAGATCAGTACTAGAGTTGATTCCATCAAGATCCATTCAATTTTACATCATCGATTGATGGCTCCAGTTTTCAAAAATATGCTTGGATATGCATGGTTTTCAACAAAGTAAATTGAGAACAGAGACGTATTCTGTAGCGTGAAGCAAGTTTGCTTCCCACCGAAACTGTCTACATGCGATAACTGCAAGCTGTTAGCTTCATCAAATGTTCTTGGTGACGGGAAGCCTTTTGTTTTTCTTGCTTTCATGATTCATTCCATCTTTCAAATTGTAGTCAATACTTTGTAAATATCTAAATAGTTTTTGGCAGTCTAGAGAACAATCTTTTTTTCCTTAACTATATTTTACTTTATACATATATATATATATATATATATATATATGTGATTCTCTGTCAAGTGAGAGACTGAAGATGAAAAAAAATTCTGAAAATTTTTTTATGAATCCTAGAAGACTCCATCATGTCCCCTGAATTTTTTCAGAATTTTTTAGACCATATGTCCCATCCTGACAGAGGCTCAAAGTGGTAGAGTTTGCAATATTAGACATTTTTTTCAGGACCTTCGACCTCAATTTTGAGCTATCTAGAGATGTTTTAGAGCAAAAACTTAAGAGAACTTTTTTACTGGAAAAATGCCAATTTTTCTAGGAAAATTGGTTTCAGGGTCATTGGTAGACATATAGCTATCACTTATTTTGTATTGTATTATATAATGATAATACATATCATGTATTGCGAGCGACCGCGAATTCCATACTATCGCGATAGTTGTAACATCATTGTAAATAGTCTTCGTAGAATTCAATGAACGAGTAACTTTGTTTTTAATCAATCTTTTCGTATTTTTCAACGAATCCGAGTTATATTAAATCACAAGCGCTTAACCATATGTTGGCAGTAGCGTTTTACAATCACTCACTTGCGATGCATCTAACCTCTCGTAAGAAGTGATGCTGCATTTGAGAGCACTACACAAGAACTTTATCCTGCTGGCCTAACCACACGTTGGAAGGGGCCAAGCTAGCTGACACGGCTGTTAAACCAAAAGTTGAGGTTCATTGCCCAATGCCGGTGTTTCCATTCCAAACACACGCTCTTTACACGTACAGGTCACTAACACACATATTAACTATTGATGTGAGTGTCCTGTACCGAACCCTGCAACTTCTAATAGGCGGATAAGATACATGGTAATTTTTTTGATCCATGATAAAGTGAAATGATAGTATATTATGCAACTAGTGCGTTAAATGCGATTTTACGCACCAGTGTGACAAGCTGGCACGAGTCGTCGGCGAAGCCGGCGAACGAGAGCTAGATGGTCACACGAGTGCATGCAATCGCATTTCATGAGTTGCATACAATATTTTATGGTGTAGTGATCAAACGCAAATTTTACGCATCGATTTCAGTGCGTAAAATCGCATTTTAGGCACTAGTACTATGATAATTGGGCAAAAACACTAGTGCGTAAAATCGCATTTCAGGCACGAAAATATTTGATATACCGCGTGTATATCTGGCAACCAAGTACGTTACAGTAGTGTATTTATCGATATTTATATCTCATCAGATATTTGAACCATGAATGTACAAATTTGATCGGTGAAGATCGTATAACTCGGAGTTACATGGAAAAATATTTGGTGAGAAAATTAAAAGATAGAATCACAGAACATCAAAAAATTACTGATAAACCACTACCGGTCCCTTTGCATATAATAGAAAATAGTACGCACACATTTGATTGGAATAACGTTAAAATTTTAGACCGCAAAGCGAATTATAAGAAACGACTTATTTTGGAAATGCTCCACATCAATATGTACCAACACACACTTAATAGGAAGGAAGACACACAACAACTCAGTCACACGTATAGGAAGCTCAACAAGATTTTTCAAAACAAACACACCAGTGTATGTTTTTCCAGAAGTTTTAAAGCAATTTGCGTTTTTTTGAAAATTTTAAAAATCAAAATTTTGAAAAATTTCATCAAAAAGTTCTGGAAAAATTCAAGAGTGTTCTTCAAATGATTTTAAGACTTTTTTGTTCCTAAGAATTTTTGATCTGATCTATAGTTTTCGAGAATAACATTTGCCAAGTTGAAAGCTACAATTTTTCCTCCCTCCCGCCGTTTTGGGTCTTCCAAAAATAATTCGAACAATGATAACTATGCCAACTTTCAGTTGAAGGTCCATGGACGCTCGAAATTCACTTTCGTGGTTCGTTGCAACCGGTATGGTTGACACAAAAAAAATTTTTACTCAAAATTTCGCTCAAATCAATTATAGATAATCTATTATTATTCGGGCGCATAGAATGAATAATTCTGATGAATGAGAAAATTTACCTGCTAACTTCTGCTTGTACCACTATTCTATTCGATACAGACGTTTATACATATCGAATAGAACTAGAGTCAAATGGAATTCTTAATCGTTTTGTTGAAATATAATCATCTCTCAAATTTTATAAACCGTTTTGCTTCTGGACAAAACCAGGCTCGAATTCCACGTACATCTGTACTCCTCATCTGTACAGTATCATCATCTTACCATCACTATGATTTGACGTTGGTTGAACGCAGCTGTATTAAAGGTTATAACAGAATCAAATTAAGCTTATTATTCAACAAAAAACTCATCCAAGATCTGATTTGTATGGAATCTACATATACAAATAGAATTAATATGACTTTCCCAAAAGTAATTTTTTGAATTCCATCATTTAATATTTCAACCATATTACCAAACTCATGTACACATTATAATTCCTAACTCCATATAACTCTATTACTTGTGATGTTGATAATAAAATAATAATTGGGTTATTTGATTCATTTGAGAGATCAATTCACTATTTGATTGTTTCTTCTATGATTTTTCATTCAAAAATTATTGTATCACGTGATTGATTAAAAATATACATTTTTTAGATGAGTGCATCAATGGAAGAGCTTTTTTGCAATTGCAGAAATCGAATTTTATTGCTACGCAAATAAAAAGAGGACCCAGTATTCTATTACAAGAATTTATTGATCAAGCTAATTGAAAAACGGTGAGTTTGAAAAGTTCATTATTTAAAATTCTGTACACTAATTTTCAGAATGATAATCATGATCACAATAAGAATTCAAATTATCTGATAATTTCTTCAAAATGCCTTGAGGTGATTTTCAAGTATTGGAAAATAGAATTCTCGAACTAATAAATGTAAACTTTAAAAATAATACACAAGAAATCTCTGTAAATAATATTAATCACACAGAATCAGAAAAAAGTAGCTCACTAGAAGGGTCTAAGGATTTATTTGAATCATTAGATTCATTAGAAAACTGTAACGGGGTAGCATCCGGCAATGGTCTCACAAAAATAAGTGTGGTGTTTCCGAGTAGACGGGGAATCGAACCTCGATCTACTGGATCCCGGACGGCCACCCAAACCACTGGGCCACCGACAAACTGCCGACTTCGGCGTTCTCTAGCCGATAGAAGGAGTGAAGTCGATATATCAGGTCCCTATCTAGCCAGGACTAGCTCTCAGATGCACACCTCGTTACAAAACATAGTACCGAAATTTCCACCTCATGCGAGTGATGAATCGTCTAAAAATCGAGTCAGCGCAGCATGTTTCGAATCTTATTCGAAAAATGTTTCATTATCAAGAACAGATTCCAACAAAGAAAGTCGTTTTGGTTCATCCAACATTGAAAATATGAATCAACTGATAAAGCCACCAACTTCAGAAAAATCTAATCATCTTGAAAATGTTGCTTCGACCTCCAAAGTCAAGCCAAGCCAATTTGTTCCAGCAAAGTTGAATCTAGCCAGTTTATGGTGAAATTACATAAAAATAAGAACTTGAATATATACGTTCACAATCTCAAACATATAATAATGTAAATAATTTCTCCAGCGTTATGAGATCATGGAAGCTACCTTTGCAAGAAGTAAACAAGGGAAAGATATTGTTACGGTCAAACCGGCAGTGAAGGGTGCGAGGCTTGACTTGCGCGCGGCAACTATTTCTATCTTACCCGGGTTCAAAAACACGATTGTGCGTTTCCCGATTCGGCGTGAGCCAGGATGGGGCGGTGATCCCGGAGACACGAATTTGTGAATGAAAGGTGCGTAGCGCCGTGCAGCGGTATCGGGGAATCATAGCGCCTGCCGAATGGAAATGTCAATGGCTATTCATGTTGCGGTGTCGCGGCAGCTGGCTGGTTGGGCGGTGTCTCTCCTCGTCGCAGGTACGGTTGTAGCGGGAGGTCAGTTTTCTCTTACCGCGGCGCGGATTTTCAAGCAGTGAATCCGTACGGCTTTACCTTAGCTTAGTACAGGAGTTTGGGTGTACTCGAATAATAATATTGAAATTCTTTTTACTGACTTCTTTATTAAGCAAAACTTAATAAATAATATAAGGTGATACAAACTTTACTTTCCCGAAACCGAGTGACAGAGTAACGGCGCGCGATTTCTAAACACAAACTTGACTTACGCGAGGAGCAGAGGTTCGGGCTCAAATCATGACCTCTCGCTGTAGCTGGGGCTTTTTATAGAGGAAACTTGCAGGGGTTTTGGGAGGGAAGATAGAAGAAGTAAGACAATGAGTCTACTCTATGATGGCTCTATTTGACAGGAAAAGTATGGGTGCTTCTGTTTGCACGGCTGCAATGAGCGTCGGAATGCGAACATTTTGGCTCCCGGATTACCTAAGATGGTCATAAGCAGCTCGTTTCCTGGAATCTTCTTGCCCCAAATGCATGAATGTTGTTAGTCCGGGTGCTCGCTTTTGGCAGGGAGAAAAATTTTATGAAAAGAGCTGCTGCCGCGGTGCCTGTTGATTCTTCCGCTTCAATGCTCTGCAGCCTCATTAGCATTCACAGCAGGGGTTAGGCTCGACGCTTTCGCCAGTTCTTTCGAGCCAAAATACACGGCCCGATGCCCTTTTTCCTGCTTGACTGGACCGGGCTCCTAGAGTCACGTAGCGTAGGGTCCTTGGCAGGCGAGAAATGCATGTCCGCTCCCACAGCGTAAGCGTGCCCCGAGGAACGTTCCTATAAAGCTCGGAAAATGCATGCTCTTTCCCCTTTGCTAGCGGCGTTGCGTCATGACCTACTCTCTGTTGCCGACACTGGGCTCGCGGGTGCTCATGCTGGCCTTTTGTATCCAACGTGGTACGCCTTCTCCTGGACCGCAAGGGTTGACCCTCGCTGTCTGGACCGCGGGCTTTTAGTATCATGTTTCATAGGGCCTTGGGCAGGAGGCAAATTCAGCTCCCCCCTGTGGCGCAAGCGAATCAGTTTTTAAAAAGGGCGCTATTATCACGATGGGCTGGTGCTATTACTCGAAGCCCATGACTCGTGCGCATACGAGCGACGTCCGTGCAAAATACGCACGCGACAATATTATAAAAGCTGCCAAAAGTTCTTTCTGTGAACTTGATAGACGAGCAATGGTTAGAATTCTTGTTGCTGAGTTAGTGGAAGCACAAGATGGAAATCAGTTCGTATTGTTTATTATTGATTCTGGAAAATCGTATGGAAAGCTTCTTCGGAATTAGGTTATGTAAGTATTTATCATATTTTTGAGATCAATTGTTACGATTAGAATGAGTGAGTTGTACGTCACTGGTAAAATTTCAATACCTAGTCTTTATAATATTTTTTCCCATTTTCTTACGATTCTCTCAATGATTAGATCAATAATTTCATTTATATTTTATACCTTAAGTCTGTTTTTAGAAAGATATTTCCAATTATTTTCAAAATTTGAAAAAATCATTTTTCAATACACTAATGGAATATTTTCCCCAGAAGCATTATTACGATCCGTTATCAAAAAAACCACTGCCAAGTGCCTCAGCAGTATGCTTTCTCAAAGAGGCTTCAACATCAGCCACGAAACAAAACTTACGTGAATTTTCCTTCTCCTTAGCAACGGTTGCTAAAGAGCTAATTGGGACGATTTTGTGTCCTCTGCCGTCGAAAATGATAGAAATGGGTGATAAATTGATCATTTCCAACCTTCGTAACGGTTGCTAGGGAGGTCAACAACGGTTGCTATGGAGCAAATACAACAATTCAGTGTCCTTGGCCATCGAGTGTGACTTAAAACTGATTTTCCAGCTTCTGAAGCAACGGTCGCTAGGGATGTTAACAAACGGTTGCCAAGGATATCAACAGTGGTTGCTATGAAAAATATCTCACCGATTCTCATCGATTCTCATTGACTCTCATAGCCCCAGATAGTCCTGGAGCTAGCCCTCTTCCCGTTGGCCAGAGGAGGTCCCCGGTAGATAGATAGTGAATCTTATGTATTTTTTCCCGTAGAATCCGAATTTGCGGTTTGAAGTCTGTAAAACCCATACAATTTGTTTAAGCCGCGATTGTTTAAATAAATAAGAAAATAACACTTTTTTGGTTCGGAAAAATTTTTTTCTTAAAATTTAGCTTATTTTAAGAAGAAAAGTTCCTATGCACCATCCATGAATAATGCTTGTATCTAAAGTTATAAATTATCACAAGTTGAAAAATACCACTTTTCGGTGGTCTTTGTTGCTCTGCCATGGCAACAACAATAGAATATTTATGAATCTGAAGTTGTTTCCTAATGCAGTATTTAATATAGAATCCAAATATAAACTTGTTTTTCCCAAAAACAGCGAGGAAAGTCGAATAATCAATGATTCATCTTGCCATGTTTTAGCACATTATTGCTTGACTCCCGCTACTGGACTAATGCACTGAATATCATACCCATGGGTATTTATGAATAAACAAATATTTTCTCATGTATTTTCTCCCGTAGAATCCGAATTTGTTAGTTAGAAGTCTTTAAAAGTGGTACAATTGGTCTAGAATGCAATTGTTTAAACAAAAAATAAACTATAACTAGGTTTTGTTCAGAATTTCTTTTTTTCAAAATTCAGCTCATAGAGAGAAGAAAGTACACATGCACTATTGTTGGAGAATGCTTACATAAAAAGTTATAAATTAATTCAAATCAAAAAATACCACTTCTCTCGGCGTCTTTTATTGCTCTAGAGCTGGCATAGATAGAGAATACCAGTATATACAGGTTGAATGTTTTGTAAACTTTTTTAGGAATTATAAGTGTATCCATGTAGTATACTAAAATATTTTTCTTTAATTTTTTTTAACAAAATGGCGGCCGTTAGATATCGTTGAAAAAGTAATTCCTTGCTTGTGCCGGCTCTCCTGGTCGCAATTTTGATCTGGCATCGGAAAATCAAAAAAATTTACATTAATTCCATTTACAGTTAGTGGATGAATTAGAAAAAAAAGTGAAAAAAAAATATTTGCACTCTTGGCGTAATGAAATATTACAATAATTTTAATTCATCTAATAGGTAATACTATAATAACGAAATCCTATAAGTTTCAGCTCAATCAGATTATTAGTTTTCGAGTTATCACCGGCATAAACTCCAAAAATGCAGTTTTGAAAAAAACGCGTTAAAAGTTTTCAATGATCGTTTTTCAAGGGTAGTTTTTGATCAAATCAATCGAAACTTTACATCATAACTTCATACTTACACTGCAATCAGCAATCTCTTGGAAAAAACACTTGGAGTTCGAATTTTGAAAAAAGGGTTTCAGGAGCGTATTCTACGGTAAATTTACTAACTTTTTATGAAAAAAAAAAATCGAATTTTTTGTCATTCTAACTGTATACCCCCCCCCCCCCCGTAATAAATTTGACAATTTCAGCTTGTGGATTAAAATTCGATTCCATATTCAAATAATTTTGTAACTCAGCAAACAATTGAATATTATAATATCTCTGTGGATACAATCAATATCTACTACAACTACAGTGTATTCTCACTACACATGCAGTGAGTATTCACTGTAACTACAGTATATCCCCACTGTAGATGCAGTTCCACTGCACCGAAAAGTGATAGTTTTCACTGAAGAGTATAGTGAATATCCACTTTAACGCAATGACATACTTATACTTTTTAGATTCAGTGAATATGAACTGTATAGCAGTGGAATTTCATTGTTCAAAGTTTAGAGAGTACCATATCATCTGGATAAAGAATGAAATTGGAAATTATATTTCAGTATTTATTAGTTTAGTCAATGTAGAAACGAACAGAAATATATAAACTTAGTGAGTGAAACAAATTCTGATACGTTTTGTTATCGCAGAGAAAAACAGAAATTATCAACATAAGTGCTTAAATTTCTCCTTACCGCCGAGTGAAAAATAGAATACAAGAAATGGAAACAAAACAAATTATTCCTCATTGCTGTATCAGTAATAATTGATGCCAAAATATTGAACATAAAATTACAAAACACATCATGTCATTCGCGAACAATTAATTGTGAGTAAAAAAAAGGTTGGAATAACTTGAATTCAAACTTGATACATAATAAATTGACGTATATATGAAAAAATACAAATTGGTATAAGAACAATGGAGGAAAAATGTGCACCTGAATATTGAAGATAAAATATAATATTGAAGATAATTATATGTTGCATGAAATAATTTACAAACTTATAGAAAGAATGTCGAGAAGCAAAAAGAGTGAAGTGCCCTCGAACTTGAAAAGGCAAAAATTAATTGATTCTTGTAATTCAGCATGCTCTGATTTGGGTAACTCTGGTAATCAACATATTCTCCCACAGATCCATTCTTTATTCGTCGAAAAGTTATACCTTTCTTCAGAAATATTTGATACTCTTCGATATGATATACATTATGAAAGTGATATCGTTTTGTTTTAGTTGTATTTGACATGGAATTTCAAAATGTATCTTAGAATTTGTGAGCTCATCGAAATATTTGTAGACAGCTAGAAGGGTGAAATCTTTTCAAACTTGTCAGAATGGATATGAATTGAGCTCTGTACTTCCATATGTTCAGATACGGGTAAGTCATACCTTCAATACATTCAATACATACCTTCTTAATTATTCATATCAGAGGAAAGCTGTACCTTTTTGGAAAAGGTTTCGTACCATTTAATTTGACATGTACCTTCTAAAATACTATTGTTTGATATAGAATTTCAAAAACGATCCAAGAACCTGTTAAGCTATAATGTTATTTTTATGAAGGAAATGAACGCATGTCAATACAGAGAGAGAATTAGTCTGAACTTGTCAGAAAATGAATTGATCTCGATACTCTCGTAGCTTGAATTTGGAGTTCATGCCTGTATAGTAGAAATATTCTGTACTAGACAGAGATTTGTATCTTTCTTTTGTATGTATTTTTCAGCTTATAAACATATTATAAAGAAATTGAGCATGGTGCCATTAAGCTCCATGCTCAATTCTAGAAGCATGGTAGAATCAAGAAAGAGAAATTCTAAGCAAGTACTGACATTCCAAATTCTACTATATACAAACAACTTATCATGATCTTAAATCAAAGTTGTCTAGATGCACCAAATTCGTAAAACTCAACTGGAAAAACTTATTTGAGATCATAATAAGTAGTATACTATATATAAAATGAATCACACATCATTGATCGAAGATCTCCGAAAATCCGGAACGTAGACTAGATTACTGTATATATGATTCTTCGAGCTAAAAGCATAACTAAAAGCATCTCGGAGAGATTCATCGTGATCGATGAGCTAGAGTTCACCACGTCTTTTAGTTGGAGGTATTCCATTATAATTTAGAAGTCGCTTTCAATATAAATATTATCACCAGTTTTTGATTCTTAAATGATTATCTTCAATGAGTTGTTTACCTCGTCATCATAAATGTTGTCGTGATCAGCCATATTCTCTGTATGTTAGAAGCTTTTTCCTGTTTCTAACCTTTGATCTTATATTTTCATTCCTGACTCTTTTCCATCTCCAATTCTTGTCAATGAATCAGTACGGAAACTCTAATATTCAATTCTAAACCAGCATTGTCCATCTTATCATTGTTCTTCTCTCACTTTCTTTCGCTCCCTCTCTCTTCCTGTTTTTGTCTGCCTCTGGCCCTATTTTCCTCTTTCTATTTCTGTTTTCAATTTGTTTCTCCTATCTTCTCTATGTCTACGTCACTTTCTGTCTCTCTCTTTTTCTCTTTTCTTCAACTTTTTTCTGTACTTTTCCGTTCTTACAGGGAATTCTTTCACGGATAATAATTATGCTCAGATCTCTCAATTATCGATTGCGATGATCGACGCTAAGAAACAATGTCACATGTTTGAAAGATGAAATTAAATAGAGACCTAACATTATGAATAATGAATTATCGTTACAGTAAGAACGAAACGATCAACAGGATAAAATACTTTCCGGATACTTAGCAGACTGCGCATGACCGGAATCCACATCTCGGCTTCTTTTTCAATTACATACACAAAACTGATTTTTCTTATCCAGTTGTTGAGAAAAGTTCATTGAAATGTTATTCTTAGTACACAGTCAAGGTAAAAACCATAAATTCGATCGATGCTAAATCAAATCTAAATCAGACATTTTACGTACTTCTTCTCATTGACTAGGATTGTATTATATGGTTCAAATGTCAGTTATATTGAATCAGCAGGATGTTCGAATGGAAGACAATAATTGATTATTAGTAAATATAATATCTAAAAATCCCCAAATTTCAACATTGTTGGGACAAAATATCTTCCTCACTTATCACAAGAAAAATAAATTTCCTCCACTTTTTATACATACATTTACAATTTTCGTACGGATGAAACTATCAAAAAGTTTATACCAATATTTTGTAAATGGACTTGTTCCGATTAACACTGATCACGTCAGATCACACTCGCCGTAGCTCCTGAAATCAATGATTACGTGATGATCCTCGATTTCGACAATCTATTCAATTCTGGTTGACTTGTCGTGAGAGCTCATTGGTTTAATTAGCTGAAAGATTTAAAAGCATGAATGAAACTAGTCTACTTCCTCGCTTGGGAGGCAAGAATTGAAGTAATCTTGGTAATTGAGGTTCTGAACATAGTCATATGTATCACGAGCATTGGGCGAAAGTTAGCGACGAGAATCTCAGCACTCTGAGCTTCATGGCCAGTACCAACACATTAAGTAAAAGACCGCTGCTAACTGCATTGACAGTATGCTTTGTGAAGAATGCTTTGCATAAAAAACAGAAGTGTAGAAATGAGAATTCTGTGCTTCTGTCACGGACAAATTGATCCATAACTGATGCCTCAAACAACGTAGTAGCAAGTGCTCGTGGGATAATTTTACATCCAATTATTATTCAATGAATATTTGAAAAAAACAATCACATATCAACGATGACGTTGTTATTCTCCCTGCCAAAGCTGTTTAAAACACAGAATCAATATATTTCAAAAACGAAATCTCTGAGTAGAGAACTGCATTGAAGACTCAAGACAAAAGAATCACTATGTTACCCAAGTAAATGAAAAATCTGCTAATGCCATATAGCTTCCAGACTTCTAACAAACAACAGCCATGAATCTGCCAGACAATTGCTATTCAGATGCCATAAATCTGTCATATGATTGCCAGACAACTGACGTACAACTGTCATATAATAATATAATAATATAATAATATCATGTGATTGGCGTTGGAAGTCAAAAGTAAAGATACAGAGGTTACCATGGGCAACGTTAGTAAACACAATCATGATCAGTTGAATGAGGTACACAAACTGTCACTCACTCATGTTTAATCAATTGAAAGTAAAGTTTTATATATTAATCTCAACAGTATTCTCCAGAGTAGTAACAAATTAAAAAGTTCATCGTGTGCAGCTGCTGAATTTTTAATGTGGTGGAGAAGTCAGATGAGCTGTACAGGGCGAGAATTTTCTATTGGAAGAAGAGATAAACTATAATCAGAGAATTTTTGCTATTATTTGTATATGGTCTAATTTTAGATAAAAAGTGTTTAAAATTGAAGTTCTCATACGTGAAATCCAATTCTGATACTTAATTATCATACGATTACAGAGTATTTGTGTCACCTGTGTTTTGATACCAGTTGTCATTGCTTCAGTATCCAAGCACAGAGTGAAAAGTTGGAAACCGTGAATTTTATTCATTATTTCATTATTTCCATGTTTTACTTCATGCAAATGGGACATGAAAATTAACATGACAATTGCTATTAGTAAAATTCAATATTCCTATTGAGCATCAGGAGAGCAATATCCCCAGAGCAGTTGATTTACGTGAAGGCGCATCGAGACAATTGTTATAACTTATTCTTGGATATGCCCTGGATATCCTGGATACTTGAATTGTTTTGATGACTCCATAATCAGTTTGTACAGACTCTGACGTCTAGTTGCTCACGTTCAATGCGTTCATGGATACAGTGGAAAAAATATTCATGCTCGAATCCAGAATGTCATAAAGTAGTCCAAAAGCCCGGTAGAATTATCCGGTACTAGTCTTTCGATATTTCTGTGATGCGTCGAGAGTTCGAGCACTGTTTCGCAGCATTTGGCTATTTGCAAAGACCCCGATACTTTGAGTACCGTTATACCCTTTGGCAGTCCGAATGGCATTGATTCTAAAAAGTTGCTTACTATAACCGAGAGATGTAAGTACTGTATCTCGCGTCGATTCGCTACAAACTTGGGCAGCACTGGTCGTTGGGTGATGTATAACGTTGCTTGGATAGCCTGATCTACATGGCACTGTCTCTTGCGCCTGAGCAATACTATGTTCTCTAGCAGCTTGGACACGGGACATCCCGGTGAACTGTTACTGCTAGCGCTTGTCCGATGCCGCTATCTAGTGGCCTGATCGTAACATACCAGCAATGGCGTAATCATAGTCGCGCGATACGACTGCCCCAGACCTCGGACCGCCCGCGCGGTTCGGTATGACTGATTATAGAGAAGGGAAATCAGGCTAAAAATCGTTAAAAAAGAAACCGAAAACGTGTCTGGGGTCTGGAAATTTTTAGAATCGCTTTATTTTCACCTCCATATCAAAACTGGATCAAAGAAAAATCCTGAAAAGTTGCGGAAAATTGTAGGAAAAATAAATAGAATTGAAAAGTGACTTTTTTTTACATTTCAGTGCATAACTTTTTTTAGAGAGACTTCATGAAAAATTTTGTGGATAGAAAGTTGTTCATATTGAAATTTCCTACAGAACGAGCTTTGCTGAGTTATGATTCAGTAATCAGGATAGTCATAAAACCCCGATTACGTAGTGAGACACAAAAAATTGAATCAGTGGAAAAAAAATTTCCCATTGTTATGGCCCGGCCTGCCCCTAAGTGCCCCTTCCACACTTTACTGAGCTGCACTAAGCAGCTCCATTAGTATTAAGTGTGTAGAGACGAGCATGGAAATGCGCTGAGCAAGCCGCCGATGCGACGAACGGCAGCTCACGCGAAAGCGCAACTTCGGTCTCTGCATTTTGCAGCTGCCATAATTTGAGAGAAGACGGCCATAGGATATCTTCCTATCAGCCCATACAACGTAATCGAGCGGCTAGCAAGCGCTCGGACGAATCGAGGAGATACATGTGTGTATGCTAGGATCATCAGGTGCCGCGTCAAGTATGACACCGACGACAAGTATGCGCAGCAAGCGAGGGGACGCGACAAGCCATTATGTACAGCTCGTTTGCGGTTTAACCTTGCACCTGGAAATATTTTTCTTTAAACCTCTGTCTTGCAGTTTTGCGATGGTTACCAGCAAAAACTGCATTCAGTTGCGTTTAATTACGTCAGGAAAGATTTACGAAAATTGACCTGGTTATTTGGGTACAGGAGGTATAAGTCGACGAGCAGACGACAGACACTCTGAACCTCTCGCAAAATCTCCCACAGAAAATTTTTCCTACCACTGACGTATATTACGTGAGAGCTGTTCGAGGCCTATAGCGAGCGTGGTTCCCAACGCAACGTAAAGGTATATTACGTCCAGCCTATTGTAATGAAGAGGTATATAAATATATAACCTCTTCATCACTATAACTATATATATATATATATATATATATATATATATATATATATATATATATATATATATATATA
>JAJGXB010000049.1:52250-77009 GCA_020882725.1 Aphelinus certus
TGATTTTTGATATAATTGGTTATAGTATGATATTGGTCGACACATGCTCAGAATTGAAGTTTTCATGAGTGAAAATCAATTCTGCTACTGAATTGTCGTCCAATGATACTACATTTGTTGTCTTTGTGCTTGGGTACATGTTGTTATTGCTTCAGTATCCAAGCACAGAGTGAAAAGTCGATTATCGTTGATTTTTCCATATATTTGATGTTTTACTCTATGTGAGTAAGACATGAAAATAAGATTTGTTGAGTATATACGTAATTTACTCCTTCTGTATATATTTTAGAATAAAATGTGATGTGGTGTTTAGTGAGAACAGAGAAAGTACAGAGCAGTGAAAGAAATACGTCTCAATGACATATTGTCATTTTTTAGGTTATTTTAATCACTTTTGGGTACTCTTAATAAATCATAGTGGTGTGGATCAATCTTAATCACATGGATTATGTTGTTTCCAGTGTTTTCAGGGTATATGAAGTGATGCGTGAAGATAGATATTCTGTGGAAGGAGTGGAAAACCAAAATAGCTTTCTCGTGCCAATAATGGTGAAAATAGTGTTCTAGCCAGGCTCGCATAGAGCCATAAGTCAAGTTATTGGGAGCGTTAGATTGAATGGCTGCACCGGGTATCTCATAATATACCCAGGAACAAGTTCTGGCAGTTCGGTCAAGATTGGGCACCCGAAGATGACAACCTCTCCTAGTGAGAGTTTCGGCAAATCATCGTAGCTTGCCACGAATCTTGGGGTACCACAGGGGTTAGTCCTCGGGCCGCTTCTCTTCTGCATTTACATTAATGACCTACGTGATGTACTTGACATTGAGGGCGTTGAGCGTGTGCTTTACGCAGACGACTTACAAATCTATACACAGGTCCCTCTGGACAGTCTGGCTGAGGGCATAGCACTGCTTAAGAGAGCGGCCGCCTCTGTGTCGGGGTGGGTTTATGCTGCTTCGCTGGTTCTCAATGCTGGAAAAACTCAGGCCATTGTGTTTGGTTCAGGATATTATATCAATCTTCTGCACAAGGAGGCACTCTATGCATCTGGCATTGGGATCGGTGGGGCTCGTGTGCCGTTCTCTGGCACAATCAAGGATCTCGGCGTGATAATTGACGAAACTCTATCGTGGCGTCAAAACACCGACGCAGTCACGAAGAAATTCAATAGAACCATGTACTGCTTGCGATTCTTTTGTAAATGCACCACCGAGATCTTGCGTAGACGCTTATCAATGGTACTGCTGCTCCCTCATCTTGATTACTTTTCTGCGGTATACCTTGACGCATCTCAAGAACAAAAACAGAGAATACAGGTACTGCAGAATTCATGTGTGAAATATGTTTTTGATGTGAGGAGGGACGAACATATCACACCTTATAGGGCCAAGTTGGGCTAGATGCGCACGGATATAAAAAGGCAATAATTCATGCCTGTACTTTTGTACAAGATTCTGCGCATTCGACAGCCGGAGTACCTTCTTAGCCTCTTCACTAGGTACGTGTCCAATAGGCCCTCCAGGGGTGATGCACCGGAACTCTCGGTCCCCAAAATGAGGAACGATTTTGGAAGAAATTCCTTCCAAATGCAAGCAGCACACCTTTAGAACTCCCTCCGCTCCTCAAATAGAAACTTGCCGTCCTTGTCAAGTTTCAAGCGTTCCGTGAAGCTATATTTCTAACTAACTAACTAACTAACCGAGTGACCTTTGACATTTTTTTTTCTTTTTTTAAATATCAGGTGGCGCGGCAGCGCCACCGACGACAAGTATGCGCAGCAAGCGAGGGGACGCGACAAGCCATTATATACAGCTCGTTTGCGGTTTAACCTCGCACCTGGAAATATTTTTCATTAAACCTCTGTCCTGCAGTTTTGATATGGTTACCAGCAAAAACTGCATCCAGTTGCGTCTAATTAGGTCAGAAAAGATTTACGAAAATTGACCTGGTTATTTGGGGGTATAGGAGGTATAAGTCGACGAGCAGACGACAGACACTCTGAACCTCTCGCAAAATCTCGCACAGAAAATTTTTCCCACCACTGACGTATATTACGTGAGAGCTGTTTGAGGCCTATTGCGAGCGTGGTTCTCAACGCAACGTAAACGTATATTACGTCCAGCTTATAGTGATGAAGAGGTATATATATATATATATATAGAAATATATTATATAATTATAGTAGTATCGTCGTAGTAAACAGCTGGTAGGCAAACATATATGGGCAGTCGTGATGAAAAGTGCAAATGTGCTGGACGTCATCTTAGCTACTTCAGCAGCTTTGTCAATCCGACTTTAAATTGATTGAGTTGTTTGACATGGGCTAACCTACTTGCTGGTACTGATATACTTTTCAAGGTAAATTAGTTTTTTTTTTGAAAATATTTGATTTGAGGTTATTCATTGACTGGTCAATGAATCTAATTAATCATTTTTTTTGCAGTTCAAAAATAGATCTGAATGGAGTTAAAAGGCTACAACTGCTCAGTATTTTCATACGGGCCACAGGAGTTGGCAAGACTCATCATACAAGATGAGAAAATAAGTTCTCACCAATAACAGATTGACTTAATATGAACATGAATAAGCAAGTAGAAGACTTCTATAGCACAGTGGATTTCAGTTGACGTGTTGGCCCTTTTCAACAGTAACATCTAATATAAATATGCACAAGTCCACAGGAGAAGACGTCTAAACATGTTATGAGTGTTACCTTCATTGACATTTCTGTGAGTGATTTTAGTATCCAACAATTGTGAGATGATCAGTGTAACCTCAAGACTGTTGACTTTACCAGCATCTTATCCGCCAGCTCATATACCTCTCAAAAATGAAAATTCATCACCTACTACCATGGAACTGTTGGGTAACTATTTATACCTGGTGCAAGGACTGAATAAATATTGTGATAAAGTAGAAACCAGTGAACAGTTACATGTGAAAAACAGCTATGATGGGAAGCAGCTTGTCATGAAACTCCTCAACTTTACATGTAGAGACGTCTAGAGATGTTATGTAGTTTTTGCTACATTGACACTTCTATCGGTCATTTCAATAATCAACAATTCCAACAGGATCAGTGAAACTGAAGACTAATTGACTGTACTAGAACTGTGAATAGTACATTGTATTTGTTATTCTGTGTATGTTAAAATATTTATTATAATTAATTTTTATGAAAAGAGGACTGCTCTTGACCATATATCATCATCACATATTGATGAAAATGTTGATGCCTGATTTAAATGACTTCATAAGTCTATATCCACCTCTGACATGTTTAAAAATTTTTTTAGATAAGACTATAATATTATAATTCAATTTTGAATTTGCCAAACTTCAATTTAACAAATTAGTTGTTCTTATCAGTTTTTGAACATTTTATTTTGTGTTTATATCGACCCTCCCTATTCACAAGGACGTATCTCGGGAGTCAGAATGAAGCGACGACAGACAGACACCCGGACATATCAACGGTGCTGACAGACACGGGCGCAAATCCCAATGCGCTGACCCACGAAATCCTACGCAGAACAGCCCAATTCGAACAGCAGATCAGCCGACAAATCTACAGAATGCCCATCACGTACCGTCAGGCCCTCAAGCCCCAACTTACCCAACCTGTCCCATGTACGGAGTCGGTTCCAACAGAGACTAAGTCGAGAAGCTGAGCAAAGAACTCAACATCCTAAAGAGCCTGTAACGGATTATATCGTCTGCCTGCTAACAATTTTGAGCAAAATGCAACCCGCATGGCCGTTGTCGCAGCAGATTGATTTACTGTTCGCAAATCTGCTGCCTGTACTGCAAAGGCAGATCAAACGCGAACGAATCGCAGACGTCGATACGTTCATACGAGAAGTAAAGGAGGCAGAGTACTTCATAAATGTGGAGAAGTACTATCTATCTCCTCCACCGCCGACTATGAGTCTTTCGCCGGAGACAGCCTTCCAAACCAGGGAGACAGAAACCGGGGAGACCGAAACGCGGTCGGAAACCGACTCCGCCTAACAGCCTACTATGGAAGCAAGGCTGCCGAGAAGGAGGGGGAGAATCGGAGGAGGGCAAAATTTTAGAAGTGCCTATCGGCACCAGGAGACGCAAAACATCGCAGCGCACAACTCGACTTCACTCAAGAGCGTGACACTGAACACTACACGTGAACGTCAAATCACGCTTTATCATCAGCTGCAGCTCGAGTTTCTGCGAAACTGGCACCAACTTTCAATCGGCAATATATCGTTATTGAGCAAAGCGGCCCTACCATCAATTGGCAACGGGACGCGTCAAGTAAGGATGACGGAATAACCCACATTCCCTGACATTAAGGACGATGCTTCGGGATCTGAGAATCTGATCCTAGCAACTTGCAGCAAAGCTACTGGCCAGGGCTTTGGCGCTAACGCAACAGCTGAACCGAAGCTTTGAGGAAACGACGTGGGCGGCCCCGAAAAACCCCCTTACCACGACAAAAATAAACCATTGTCGCAACGCAGCGCACCTGACGAGGCTAGCGCGAGCAAAGTACCGTAGTAGCTCATGACGAAATGCCGAGCGATTGGAATGCCAGGATACCGCGGAAACCACTACAAGCTCGAACGCTGATGTAGCGAGTGAAAAGGGAGATAAAGGCAAGCAACGTCGCTGAGGCCTGACGCCGAGAAGACGCGAAGGATCATAGGTTCAAAGAATCAGCATGATTAGCTCTGCAACGGTCCTAACGACTCGTACCAGGTCTGCTCGAACTACATGCGGAAGAAGGAGACAACGAAAGCTCGGGGCCTCTACAAGCAGTATTGGCTCCACGTCGCCGCCGAAGAAATGCCAGGCCATAGTTTCTTAGTTTTTTTCTTAGAAAATCCTAGGCCATAGCTTTGTTTTTTTTCTACCGAAAAAAATTTCTTATAAACCACAGTTTTACTTTTTCTCTATAAAATCGTAGGCACTGATCCAAAGTTTTACTTTCTTCTATAAAATTGTAGGCACTGAGCCATAGTTTTGTCTTTTTTTCTTATAAAATTGTCAGGCCCTAAGCCGTATATTTTGTTTTGATTATTATAAAGAAATCAATCAGGCAATGAGCCGAATTTTTTGTTTTTTCTTGTACTTAACTACTTCAGAATCATAAACAAAGCATTGAGCCAAACTTTTGTATTATTTTAATTTTTTTTAAAATCTAGTTATGATTCTAGTCAGACAAAAGTAGCATAATCATTGTGAAACCGAGCTCAGGCTGTGAGTGTGAGAGTGGATGGATGCTCTTGATTATAATCGAAGTAACGAAATGTATTACGCGCTCGTCGATAATTAGATTAAGGTTCGTAAACCAAAAGAATTGTTTTGGTGATGACAGGCCCTAGAGCCAAGCGAATCAATAATATTAGTAAAAGAGAGAGCAGGAACCAGTTGGCCTAATCAGACCCCAAATGCCCTGCTGTCAAGAATTTTTTTTTCTTTTTTCTTCTAACTTTACAATTTTCTTAACCTTTGATATTCACATTCTGTTCCTTCTGTTCTGTTCATTCTGTTCACACATGATATTCCTTCGTGTTTTTAAATAATGGACAAATTAGTTCAGAAGGAAATGTTAGTTCAATTCATCTGCTTAAAAATACCTCGCAGCAGAACATGCTGCCATCCCATAAGTTCATCCCAATTTACTATAAAATGAGAGAGATGAATGTATCGGAGCGGTACGCCAACCGGCTATACCGCGCCTGGGGGAGGAGTGTCACGGGCTACTAATTATAACTATTTATTATAACAGGCCCTGTGATATCTCTCTCCACAATAGTATGTCATATGTAAATATTTAGCCATGTTCCAGCGCCCAGCGAGAGAGCCAGCGCTGCTGACAATGGTAAGAGAGAGAGAAAGACCGCGTCGCGAACGAAATTGGAGTGTCGCGCCACGTGACGTCAGCCGAAGACGGCCGAAGTAAGCTCGGCCGGCCCAGCGCGCGGCGGAAGCTTATCAGTTTTATGCCGGCACTCGCACGCGATACCACGTGCCCTCGAGACTACGAGATCGCCCGGGCTATCGCGACCCTGAGGACGTCAGCGGACCGTTCCCCCACGACATCCCACTCGCTACCGCACGCCGAGGCCGATCCGTGGACGAGCATCGCCAAGCGCCGGAGCACATTGTCGAGTAAGTGCCGCACGATCGCCATCTCTCTCTCTCCCGGCCAACACGCGTTCACGCTCTCTCTCGCTCCGGCCCGCGAGACGCGACCCAGGGCTCGTTGCCCTTTTGTGTAACTTCTTCTCTAAGATTGAATAAATATTGTGTTCGTCAGAATCGTACTATCTTTCATTTGCCACACTGTTCCCGCTCAAGATCCTACTCCCGCGCACACGAGCCTCACCACCTGGTGCGCGCAATTCCTACATTTGTTATCATGCTCCAGGCCCTATGGCCATTGTATTAATTAATTAATAATAAATACGGCGGTGATAATGTATTGAATGTAATTGAATGTAATCCATTGTTGTTGTCTTACATTGTTGAAAATTATTCATTAAAACCACGGAAACAGAAGCTAACAATTATTTAACTACTGTTTCCGTGGTTTTAATGAATAATTGTTAACAATATAAGACAACGACAATGGATTACATTTGATTATTATTATCTATTTAGAATTTAAGTTTATGTAATTTTGAAATGTAATGTTAAATAAACGTTTTATCATAGAACATTTTATTGTGCTGTCTTATTCAAAACCTTCCCAAAAGATATTTATCAATCAATATAAATTGAAGAACATTTTTGTTGAATGTATTAGTCAGCTTGAGGTATATTTTCATAATAAAAATTGAAAAATATGATTTGAACAGCTTCACAAATGTTAATTATTATATTTTTGATACACAGATCGTCACCAATAATTTTCACGGCACTTTACCCTGCATATTTTATCATTTTTTTACTTTCTATATTAAATTAAAAAAAGAATCATCAAATTACCTATGATAGAAGCTAAGATATCGTCGGTAAAAAATCCAACGTTTATTTTGATCCTGAGCGTTCGACTTTTCGTCGCGTCTTTTTCCCTACCCCCTCCATTGCCCGCCACTGACTCTGCACCGAGAGCGCTGCGTTTCAATGATTTCCACCAACTTTCCGCCCGACTTTTAAGTATGAAGAACATCACTCACGTACATAATAATTGATACTTAAGTAAAACAATGTTCAACCTACTAGAAACCGTTTCGATTTTCATTCTACTGCATATACTTTTGCCGGAAAGTTACCTCGACCAAAAACCTCTATATCTCGGGATTCACGAATCAGACCTGAGTAAATGGAAACTCAAAATGAGCGTCTGTTTCTCTTCTATCATATGCAACTTCTGAATTCCATATAGATAGAAAAACCGCGTCGCAGTTGCATTTTTTTCGAGAAAATTTTTTAAAAAAAATTTTCAAAAAATCATAAAAGTGGTTAAAATTGATGAAATCAAAATTGTCAGGTTTCTGAGAGGCTAATAAAATACTCAATTACAGTTTTCAAAATTTTGAAAATAGCTAACTTCAAGTATTTTTTGTGGAAAAACTATCAGAGATATCGAGATGAACTTTTTTTGTATTTTCATTACTGTATAAGGTACTCTAAATAAAATTGTCATCATCATAGGTATGATTCGAAAACATAAAAAAAATCACAAAAAATGGATTTTTTTTGGGGTCACTTTTCCCTTTCCACCTATTTTGCTTCAACAATATTCAAAACTAATGTTCCGGAATACTCAATCCTCATGCAAAATTTCATAACGAAACTTTTTTTCCTTTTGCATTTTACTCTAGGATTGATAGTTTTCATACTATCTCAAAATCAAAATAGAAAAATGCACTTTTTCGAAAATAAAAATATGAAGCCATACTTCTCATTTGTCCACGTATCTCTCATATCATTTTAAATCATTTTCCGAAGAGAATAAACAAATTTCCAGAGAGGTGGTATGAAATAACAGAGGTCGACCAATTTTTGACAGATGCGCCCCGTACTATTTTATATGCATTTGGATAGACTGAGATTGAACAGTCATTTTCAAAATTCTATCTACGTAACAAAATTTAGTCGCATAAGAATTTATTCAACAACGAACTATAGAGATACGGAACATACTTGTCGTCCACGTATACCTCTTTCAAAGGTAAATGTTTTTAGGGCCAATCACACTCGTTGAATACTTGTCAGTTGTGTTGAATTCCAGCTAAGCGAAAAGGCCGCCGAGCCGTGTGAAGAAGCGAGCGCACTTCTTAGAATAAGATAAAGACGTACGACGCAGCGAACGAGAGGAGTCGCAGCACGCGCTCGCCTCCGCCACGCGCCGGCGAATCGCGCATCCGTGGGACTCTTGCATGCATGACGTCACGGCAATTATGAAGGGAGGTGTCCCGTGAGACAAAGAGAGCGGGGATCGGAGACAGCAAGCAGAGCAAGTATGTTACATCGGAAATAATTTGGAGTCAGTCGGCACCAACGCAAGTGCCAACGCGAGCGAACGGTATGGAGCGCACGTACGGCGCAGCTCCTCGTGTACCACGCGCTGATCATTATCGTACCGTGGTGTAATTCGAATCAATTGTATGAGATAAAGAGATATTTGCGGTGCGCAGAGTTAAGCCGATCAAGCGCAATCGGTCAATGTATACTTAGATGTTTTCAAGTTCAATAAAGATATAGATTCAGTACTATTGCGAATCGCTGGTTATTATTTGCGCACCCTGCACCTGACAACGGCCCAGCGAACTAGCGACTTCTCGGCTGCCACGCTGCCAGTGTACGGACGAGGACAAAAGAGCGCCGCGCGCCCGGTTCCCCGAGCGTAACTGATTACCCGATCGAACTGTACTCTCTATATTTCCGCCACTATAAGTCGTATTTTTATGTTTAACGACTCAATTTGGGGTAGCTCATCAAGTTGAATCCAAATTCTATTACATACAGTTATTTCGAAAGAATCGTAGACGTAAAAAAACCAATCGAACATATAAACTTCATTGAATTTTTTTTCACTCAAATTAGTGTCATGTTAATATTTAATATAATAGCTGGCTATCCCACAAATGTGTAAAGTAATTGAGACTTTCCCAAATTTGAAAAATCCGTATCTTGAAAAATTATGTATCATTCACAGGTGGCTTGGGGGTGTGTCAAAACAATGATAAAAGAATTCTGGAGCATGAATTCACTGTCTCGCAATATCACCTATATACACGATCAAATTCGATCACTGAATCCACACTATCAAGGTTCGATCGCATTATTGCAGATTCCCTTTTTACCTATTTGCCCCCACCCGCCCCTCGCCCCCAAGCCCAACCTAAGTAATAGGTATTTATAAGTAGATTATAGTAAGTTCGCAAAAATGGTATGTCCCTATCGATCCAAGATCGTTAAATTGAAAAAAATGAATTTTGATGGAATTCACAATTGTTTATGTACAGATCGTGACTTAATTACAATTTATTTTTCCATTTTAAGCACCCACAAATGGTCTAGGATAAGATTGATCGACTTTAAAACGATAGAATTGGGAGAATTTCGAAAAATAATTCAGGCACCCTCAGTAGGGCCCCGCGTAGGTAAGGCACCTAACGCTGAAGCCACCTTAATATCATATCATTCAAAAAACAATATGATAATTAATTTAGATCAAAACACCGAAAAAATTATGTGAAATCAATTTTTTGCAGAATTTAATTTTTCTTAGAAAAGTGAGTCGCAACATTTACGTGAGTGATAATTTCATATTGATATTATTGAAAATTATTCATATAATATATTCATTTTTTGCTTATTTTATTGAATGTGGGCATGCTTCGAATGAATATGATGTCGTCCGTCATTGTTCATAACTATTTCTTGATAAACGATAACAAAAATATGTTTCGTTATTTGGGTTGAATAACTAATGATATGCCAGAAACGAGTTTCCGTGCCCACTTATACAAGAAGTCTTCCTCAGCCCTACACAAAGCCTTAGGAAGTATTACCGGTAATAAATCAAGGCCCGCGCAGATGCCAAAATTTTTGATCGACTCAATTTCTCCGACAGGCTACGTTCAGTTGCCAGCTAGATTTTGAGTTGTGCACAATAACCTTTGCAGAAAATATTATGTCCAGTCCATATTTGGTATCACCAATTTCAGTTATACCATTCTATGAATAGTGACAATCCTGATCAATTTCCAATGCAATTCATAAAGTGACGCATGACAAACTGAATTATAAGTTGATCGAAGTATAGACATGATAGATGAATCATCTTGTCAGCTTTGGTAATACAATCCTCTTGCTGCAAATGGAATCCTTTCGCCGCAAAAGGGTTTTCCGTTGAATTTCGCTACTTAGAGGATTGCCTCTTTGGACAAGAGGATTGATCCATATACAGCGACAAAAGGAATTCATCTCGCCGCGAGAGGAACCTCTCTTGCTATGAGAGGATTTTCTTCTTTCGGTGAGGGAAATGCAGATTGCCCCTACTGACGGTGCACCATAACCACACATGATCTTCTAAGAAATAAAATTTTAACTTAATCAAAAAGATCCAAAAGTTCAAATCTCTGTTATGAAACACAATTTTCATAATAATTCTATCCTAATAGTAACAAAAACTCACAGTGAGACCACTTGGGATGCGGGTCACCTATCTTGGACAAGATTTTAGTGTACCGAATATAGATGACATGACTACTGAAGCTTCGCGGCTGTATAGAAAACTTAATCTACGACTTCTGTCATTTCGTATAGGATTTTTTGAACTAGACCAATATATGTTTTAATGCATCGTAAATGGTCCATTTCCAATTTTCCAAACAGATTTGAAAGAAGAAATATAGTACTATATAACGTCAATTCTCATTTTCCGCTGCGGTGAATAATGCTTGCAAACACGACTAAAAACAGCCAAGCTCGCGTACACTGGGAAAAACGATTTGTATTGCCCCAAGAGGATTGTAGTTTTGGGTCAATCCTTTTGCGGCGAGAGTAATTCCTCTTGAGTCAAGAGGGAAATAATATTGCCTTAAACCCCGTGTTATTTGGTGTAAGAGGATTTTCCGTTTGAACAATCCTCTTGCTGCAAGAGGATTTCGTTTCGAGACAAAAGGATTTTTCACTTCCATGTACAACTTGTATCGACAAGTAAGTAGACTTGTGTAGAGTCAATGCCTGTGCATCCATGACTCGTCTAGCTGCATCGTATCCCTCTGAGGTTCATTGATAGCAGATATGTGATTATTTGATGTGAAATGTTAAAAAGAGAAATCAACCAAGCCTGCCGAGACAGGTGTCGCGTGTCAGTTCACCGCCGGCATCAGTAGCAGCGAGTTCGTGCTCCGTGATAATCTAAATAGTAGCTGAATTTAGAGACTTATCAGGTGAGTCGGTATTTATTTTCGATCTCTAGAAGAGCACAGAGTCATGATTTATAATTATTTGAGACCCAATTGGTACCAAAAGTAAGAATCATGTGATGAAATCACAGAATTGATATAGGTTATGTGTAGCTGCTGCACAGTACATACAGTCACGTTAATTATCTAATTTCTAACGAATTTTATATTGCAAATAACGATCATTAAGACCTCTTGGTAACATAGCGTATCGTGTAAACGTTTTCAAAGCTGCAATAACTACATTTTACAAGAACTATTCCTGCTCAGGGAGTTCCTCTTGACTCAAGAGAAAATTCCTCTTGGGACAAGAAGAATTTTTCTGTACAACTCTCAACAGTAATTTTTCATTGGGAGGAAATGATTCTTTGCCAATGATGTTTGTTTTGATGTGCTGCTTCTTTCACTACGAAACAAAGGTTTAAATTTAAAAACGCATCTTCATAGATTCAGCTACTCATATTCGTTAAGAGTAAAGAAAACTATGGATTTAAAATCATATTTATTGGCTCATGCGATTTTACATGCGCATCAATATAAACAAGGCTTTTGAAAATTTTTGAATTATTTAGAAGTAATTGCCTGTAGCACCAATCATTACTAAATGTTATTTACGCATAAGCTCAATTAAATAAAGGGTACTCAGATATTTTCGTATCAATCAATATTTTTTTCTCTATTTTTGTATCAATCTCGCCAGTATTCTCCAGAATAGGAATAGATACGCAGCTTCATCATGGTCAGTTGCTGAATTCACAATGTAATGGGGAGACAACCAATTCCAGATAAGTACTTTTAGTATCTTTTTAAAAGTATCTTTTTGAATATATACACAGCAAACACGATTTCTTAAAGTAAAAAATCTTTCTTAAAATGGAACGGAACGAATTTCAGTATAAAAAAAGGACTTGAATCAAAATTCTTATTTTGTACTCAGATTAAATACTTTTTGTACTGAATTTCGGTACGACGAAGTACTTGAATTAATAATTCTCATTTCTATATTTAGATTATTCTTTTATCAGTGTCACAATCTCAAAAATTTGCGGACGATAACCTTTGTTTAAGATAAATAAAAATGTAATTTTCAAATCTACTGTTTAATTTTTTTTATCGTATGTTTATTTACATCATTTTATTTTCTCTATTGTTTTAATCAGGTTCTCAGAATGCGGAACAACTCGTAAAGTTGTCTAGTTTTGATCCGAATGCTCACAAAAATACTAGTCACACACTGACCTTTATACAATAACCTGTCAATTGAGTTCAGAATCGATTTTAGGAATCACGAAACTTAATTTCAGTAAATTTATACTGAATTTAGGAAAATATTAATTTGAGTGATAAATACTGGAACTAAGAAAATTCGGATTTTTCGAACTTATTTTAAGTAAAATAGATTTTCAGTACTTCAACACTTTTAAGTAATCGTTTTTACTGTGTATATCCAAAAAAAATTTAATTCTTCGTTGTTAATTTGTATTTTAGGTAAGCTGCACAGGGACAGAAATTCCATTGGAAATAGCGAATAACTGTAAGTAGAGAATTTTATTATTATTCTTTTATAGCCTCATTTTGGACAAACAAGTGTTCAAAATTAAATTTCTTGTAGTTAAAATTTAATTCTGATACTCAATTATCATACAATTTCAGTGTAGATTGTGAATCTCTTGTGCTTGGATACATGTTGTCATTGCTTCAGTATCTAAGCCCACAATGAAAAGTCACAAACCGTGCCTTATTTTTATTTTTTTCATGTTTTACTCTATGTGATTCAAGTAAATATTGACAATTACATTGGGAGGAAATGATTCTTCGCAGTATCTGTGTTACCGACTTCGCTTTGCAGGTTACCATAGGCGTCGTTTGTAAACACCATGTTTAGTTAGACATGTGATGTGTACTCATCAGGTACACATTGCTTACTCTCTACAGTTTGAGTAATTATAAGAAAAGTTTCCAGATTAATTTCCACCACAGTGTTCACCTGCTGTTGGAAGCACCTGAAGCTTGGAGCATCATCGTGTACAGCAACTGATGGATTTTCATTGAAGACGCAAGGAAATTCAGATAAGTAAACTTAACCTTTGCCTTTCTACATATATTTTAGAAAGATGTTTCTTTGTGATAATTTTTGTGTTCCAGGTATGCTGTACAGGGCCAGAAATTGTTTCGAAGCAGGAAGAAAACTGTGAGTAGATGACGACGAATAAATTCGGGCTTGGTTGACTATCCTAATGCTCCCCGGGCTGGATTTGAACCAGCGACCTCCTGATCTCCGGTCAGTTGCGTTATCCAGTACGCCACCGGGAAGACGGCAACTCTCCACATCCCTGGAGCATGAATATAGGTAAAAAGGGAATCTATAATAATACGATCGGACCTTGATCGAATTTGATCGTGTATATAGGTGATATTGCGAGAGAATGAATTCATGCTCCAGGGATGTGGAGAGCTGCCGTCTTCCCGGTGGCGTAGTGGATAACGCAACTGACCGGATATCAGGAGGTCGCTGGTTCAAATCCAGCCCGGGGAGCGTGGAATTTTTTTCTCGCAATATCACTTTGGGATAGTCCACCAAGCCCGAATTTATTCATTGTTTGAAATATGTGGACGTTAAAAATAATTATTTGTGAGTAGATGAGTTTTGATATGATTGGTTATAGTATGATATTGGTTGACACATGTAAAGAATTGAAGTTTTCATGAGTGAAAATCAATTCTGACACTGAATTGTCGTCCAATGATACTACATTTGTTGTCTTTGTGCTTGGATACGTGTTGTTATTGCTTCTGTATCCAAGCACAGAGTGAAAAGTTGATCAACGTTGATTTTTTCATATATTTCATGTTTTACTCTATGTGAGTAAGACATGGAAGTAAGATTTGTTGAGCATACACGCATCTTACTTATTCTATATGTTTCTAGGATAAAATGTGATGTGGTATTCAAGTTATAACAGTGAAAGTGTAGTGCAGTGAGGGAAATACGCCTCAGATGACATATTGTCGAGGGACGAGAGGTACGGCTCCATCCAAGCTATAATAATTGTTATTTGTAGAGTTTGGGAGTGTTGGTCCCTGAGACTGTGGGCACAGTCTATTCTTGAGCCAAACTAACATCAAAGAAAGTTTGGTCAAGATTGGTGACCCGGTTCTGAAATGTCCCCTGGTAAGTCAATATCATTATAAGTATAAAGTTAAGTAAACTTATAATGTGATTATCTTGAGGATGAGGAAGCGTTAGGTCTTAAAACTTTTTGCGTATGGACAATACAGCTCCAGAGAACATACGTCCCTGTTGAAGAAAATCGACTGGATTTCCAGCTGGATTTGCACTGGATTCCAGCTGGATTCTAGCTGGATTCTAGCTGGATTTTGACTGGATACCAGCTGGATTCCAGCTGGAAACGAAAACTCCAGGTGATGTGATGCAGGGAAAATCCAGTGAGTTTCCCGGATAATCCAGCTGGATCCTGAGATAATCCAGCTGGATTTTACTAGAATTAGGATTATATCGTTATTATAGATCCAGCAAATTTTCCGGATAATCCAGCTGGATTTTTTGACAATCCAGCTGGATTTTTTGACAATCCAGCTGGATTTTTTTGGTTCTAGAACAGCGTGCTACGGCGGCGAATTCAACTGGATTATGAACGAATCCAGCTGGATTTTTCGATAATCAAGCTGGATTTTTTCGCTTCTAGAACAGCGGATTACGGCGGCGAATCCAGCTCGATTATGAAAGAATCCCGCTGGATTCTTCGATGATCCAGCTGGATTTTTTCGCTTCTAGAACAGCGGGCTACGGCGACGAATCCAGCTGGATTATGAATACAATCCAGCCTGATTTTTCGACGATCCAGCTGGATTTTTTCGGTTTGAGAGCACCGAGCTGCGGCGTCGAATCCAGCTAGATTATGAAAGAATGCAGCTGGACTTTTCAATAATTCAGCTGGATTTTTCGGTTTGGGAGCAGCAGACTACGGCTTCGAATCCAGCTGGATTATGAACGAATCCTGCTGGATTTTCCGATAATCCAGCTGGATTCGCCACCGTAACCCGCTGTTCTAGAACCGAAATTATCTCAGGATCCAGCTGGATTATTCCGGAAACTCACTGGATTTTCCCTGCATCACTCCACCTGGATTTTTCGTTTCCAGCTGGAATCCAGCCCAAATCCAGCTGGAATCCACCTGGAATCCAGTCAAAATCCAGCTAGAATCCAGCGTTAATCCAGCTGGAATCCAGTCAAAATCCAGCTAGAATCCAGCATAAATCCAGCTGGAATCCAGGGCAAATCCAGCTGGAAATCCAGTCGATTTTTTTCAACGGGGGTATCAAGTTTGGTCCAGATTGGTGACCCGAAGGCCTGATACTCTTCTTGTTAGATTAAATACTTTTTGTACTAAATTTCGGTACGACGAATTCCTTGAATTAGTAATTCTCATTTCTGTATTTTGATTATTCTTTTATTACTGTGACAATCTCAAAAATATGCGGGCGATAACCTTTGCATGAGATGAATAAAAATGTAATTTTCAGATCTATTGTTTATTTTTTTTTATCGTATGTTTATTCATATCATTTTATTTTCTCTATTGTATCATTTTATTTTCACTATGTAATGCTCACAAAAATACTAGTCAAACACTGACCTTCATGCAATAACCTGTCAATTTAGTTGAGAATCGATTTTAGGAATCATGAAACTTAATTACAGTAAATTTATACTGAATTTAAAAAGATATTAATTTGAGTAATATTCACTGAAACTAAGAAAATTCGGATTTTTCGAACTTATTTCAAGTAAAATAGATTTTCAGTACTGCAACACTTTCAAGTAATCGTTTTTACCGTGTATATCCAGAAAAAATTTAATTCTTTGTTGTTAATTTGTATTTCAGGTAACCGTGCCTTATTTTCATTTTTTCATGTTTAACTCTATTTAATTCAAGTAAATATTGACAATTACACATGTATTTACTCTACGAGCATTTGTTTCAGGATTAATTAAGCTGCTGTATCCAGTGATTGAAATTTAAAGTGCAGTGTAGTGAGTGGAAAGGCGTCTCAGATGACATCTGTCATGTGGGACAAGACCAACGACTCCATCCAATCTACACTAATTAATATTTCAGAAGTTTGGGAGCGCTGGACCCGGAAACTGGATACACTCCATTCTTGGTCAAGATAGGTGACCCGCATCCCAAGTAGTCTCACTGTGAGTTTTTGTTACTATTAGGATAGAATTATTATAAAAATTGTATTTTACGAGCAATAATCTCTCGCTCGCTGTCGCTCGCTCGAGTCATTCGAGTGAATTTTGATTGAAAAATCTACAAAACATTCTATAATCTTCAATATTTAATTCAGTTTTGATAAGTTATACTTTTGTTGATAGTTATCTATTGTGAATAGATATTAATCGACATCATGATGCATATAAATTATAGCCCTCGATCTTCTCTTTCGAACCATCACACCACATGTTCTTCAAATAGTTATTTTCTGAGGTGTTTATCAGATAGAAAATTAGAAAAAATGGTTTTCGGCAACGCGGCGAGTTTTCTATGACGTATACTACGCCCTCGCGTCTATTTTTCTGAATTTTTCACCTCAGAATATGAAAACGCTCATTTGACGCTATAAATCTGCAAGATTAGATTTTGAATAGATAACCCGTTCATATTATTTTTTCAACGTTATCCTGGAATCAAACGTCGAATATTTGGTTTTATGGTCAATAGGCCCCGGAATAATAATTTTTCCGACACATAGCCAGTTCAAATTGTAGCCCTTGACCTCCTCTTATGACCCATTGTACCGAATTTTCTTCAAATCATTATTTTCCAAGTTGTTTATTACTTCAAATTCTTTCGTATGAAGAAAATTCGACGATGCATAATCTTCTATGACATAGATTATGCCCCTGCATCTATTTTTCTGGATTTTCCACCTCAGATTATGAAAATGCCCATTTGACTATGAATCTGCAAGATCAGATTTTGAATAGATAACCCATTAATATTAATTTTTTAACGTTATCCTGGAATCAAACGTCGAATAATTTTTTTTATGGTCAATACGCCCCCACAGTATGAATTTTTCCAACACATAGCCAGTTCAAATTGTAGCTCTTGACCTCCTCTTCCGACCCATTATACCGAATTTCCTTCAAATCATCATTTTCCAAGTTGTTTATCACTTCCAATTATTTCGTATTCACGAAGCATATCTTGCCAAAAATGAGTTTTTCCCACATTTCACGCCCACGCATCAATTTCTCCAAAATTTCAATCATGGATGTGAAAGCCCATTCGATGTTCTTCTGATCGGACATAATCGAAATCGCACCATATTAGGATTCTACGTATTCCTCTGATTGCATACAAATCACAAAGTAAACCACCATTTTTCAAGTACGTACTTCACGCCCACGCATCCACATATTTCAGTTTTTCACGATGAAAAATGAAAATGCTTAATGAGCTCTATCGATCCGTATCATCAGAATTTTCACCACGACGCTGATTCATGTACTTTTTTAATGATTCACGAGGCACATCTTGCCAAAAATGAGTTTTTTCCACATTTCACGCCCATGCATCAATTTTTTCAAAGTTGAACCATGAAACATTAAAGCCCTTCCAAGGATCTATCGATCAGTCATACCCAAATTTTCATCGTACAATTATTTCATAGTTTTTCTTATGGTTTATCGGCTGAGAAAAAAAACCTAAGTTGCATTTTTCCATTTTAACGCCCACGCATCGATTTTTTCAGAAATTTCAATACGGAACATCAAAGCGCAGGCAATTTCCTTTCGATCCGTCTTATCCGTTTTCATGCAAATCGACTCCTTCATGGAAATTTCTTTACATGAAAATTACCGGAGGATTAACTTTATATTATAATGTAGATGACGGAGATTAAAACTATTATTTTGTTTAATTTAGTATTTTATTTCTTAGAAGATCATGTACTGTTATGGATCACCGTAGGTAGGGGCAAGCTGCATTCCGCTCACCGAAAAATAAAAATCCTCTCACAGCAAGAGGGATTCCTCTCGCGGCAAGAGGAATTCCTTTTGTTGCTGTGAACGCGTGAATTTTCGTGCTCCCTCCCACTGAAAGGAAAATCCTTTCACGGGCAATGGATTCCTCTTGCAGCAATGCAATTTTGCGAGGAGGGGAATATCCTCTTGCCCCAGAAGGCAATCCTCTAAGCAGCAAAATTCAATGGAAAATCCTCTTGCGGCGAAAGGATTCCATTTGCGGCAAGTGGATTGTTTTCCCAGTGCACATCTTTGATTCTGTAACCAATCTGTCTGTTCATTCTCCGCATCATTCTTGGAACATTCGATTTATCTGATAAGACTTCTTCCAGATGCTCCTGAAATAGTCCTACAAATGAAATATATTATTCAAAATGCATACTAAAAATGTGAAATACATCGACGTCGAGAAAATTTGAAATTTTCACTTCTTGATAATTTGTATTTAGTGTCGTATCCCAACGACATTTGTTTTCAATTTCATCTTTACTCCATCTCCGCTTATGCTAAGATAATTTCATTATGATAACATTGTGTGAATCTTAGCTTCAGTAACTATAAGTTAGTCTTAAGTTGTTCTAAAATTTGTAATCTAGTGATCTATCGGTACTTTCCATCATTATTATTTTCATATGTAGACAATCTTAATAATAATTCATACGATATTTGAGGTTTTCACTAGAATGTAACTTAGCTCTAAGTCGAGGAATGCTGGCCATATACCAGCTCACGCAAAAATTCAGCAATTTCGACACCGACGCGTGCGATCGCGTTCGACTCGGCGGCAGCGGGGTGCTTTGCCAGCGGATTCCTTCGGTCGACGCTCCTGGACGCGGCGGCTCGCTATTGGGTGGCCAGCTTCGTGACGTCTTTGCGCCCCTCTCTATCCACGGTCAACACCAACAATTAAATAGGAGTGCATCCGGCACTCCGCGCCTTTTGCTTGACAAAACTAATAGTCAAACGTTGATCCAATTACCGACCCGTGCTCCGTGAAGCTGAGAACTTGAGAGGCGCGCGAAGAAGGACACGTCCCTGGCGACCCGCAGTGAGTCCCTGCGTTACGTTGAAGACTTTCCGAAGGATCTCCGCAACACCAGCTGCAACCTCCGTCGCCGAGTCAACTAGACCGGTATTCTGCAAATCTGGTTAGCGAATACTAGTTTTAAGTCATTTTTGTCACGCCTCCCCGCCAGGGAGTAGTTTTAAGTCTGAGAAATTCAAGTTTTATTCAAATACATTTCCAAATTTGCGATTCCTTCAAGGCATTTCTGGCGTAGCCTTTTTTTTGTGTTTTTACGTATAATAACGAGCCAAATAAGCGTTATCATTGTAAAGGAGTAAGGAAAATTTCCAATACATTCACAGTAACTTCATGTTTATCGTTATCAACAGTTAATTACCCGTATCTACTCCTCTACCTCTAAATATATTCCTATTAAATGGAATTCCCCCGTTCTGCCACGACATCATTATTTCCAATCATTTGAAATTAACGTATTGTTCGTATTATGGAAAAGAGCGATAAAAAGGCACTATAGTCCGACTTTTCCACTCGAATAACATAAATTTTGCATCCAAAGATTTGAAATATAAAATATCACTAAATTCGACATAAATATCTATTCTTGCTTACAAGAACAAAACGGACAGTTGCCGTCCGTTTCCCTCCCCAATAAGTACGTAAGGAACATCCACCAATCATACCCATTAAAGGGACACGACTCGGTACAAAAGGAACACGCTTGAACTAGAAAAACATCAATTATTACGATCCAGAGTCATCTTCACTACAGTCGGCACAAGGTGAGTTCTCAGGCGGTAAGCGACCAGGGTCGTCCGAACGTTCTCCTACCCAAAACAAATCTCTCGTTGAAGGCACCCTAGTCGGGATACGACAGGAGTCATCTTTTTCCTTGGTTTTCTAAGATTACTTTTGTTCTCTGAGGTTGTATACATCTTTTGACCGGAGCTTCTAATCCCCATATAATTATAAGTATTTCTCTTAGAAAAATGAAACATGATCCTCTAGTTTTGATAAAATCCCAAAATGATTTGTTTACTTTAATGTTTGAAAACCGACCTCTCCATTTTCAGCGATTGCATTTTCAGGATCTACATGATGTAAGGCCTGAAGCCTTTAATAGGCGCATTATTTAATTTTTTTTTTTTGAAGAACCGTTCAAATCGCGTAGTTGGATGAGTAGCCATGAAATAAGATAGCGAATGATAAGGATCAATACTACCGCGCAACTAATACATGGATCAAAGCGCCTGCGCACGCTATAACCCGTCATACTGAGTATGCCAAATAGAGAAATATATCTATACATGTCCGATACCAGCGCAAAATTTTAATTGATGAATGCGATTCAAATGCGTGAAATTAATAGAATCTCTCAACATAGAGCGATGAGCGGGCAATTGAAGCATCTTGTAAAGAAAGTTGAACCCGGTCAAATAGCATTTATGAATAGAAGGGTGATGGACGAATTGTCGTGTGTCTGTCCATAACTTTTCTATAAATAAATGACACAATTTTACGAAAGAGACTTGGAACAATAATGCTAAGGGACATATGAGGAAGCGATTTATGTGAGCAGATTGAGAATTTCATAAGGAACCCTAACAACAGTCATTGTTTATTTAACGAAATGCACGAGATAAATAGAATAAACGATTTTTAAACATAGATCGTTTCCTTGTGGTACAGCACACTTGAACAAAAGAAGCGGGAATAGATTGGTTCGATATAAATAATTTAGACGCATAGACAAAGTTGCATAAAATTGTCCTTCGAAAATCATTATCGAATTATCATTCATAAATAAATTTGACAACGCGGTTTTGACGAAAGATGTAAACTCGTAAGCGCGATGTTGAGCTACCATACGAGAACGTATCAAAGAGACGTAAAAAGACGTAAGCAAGTCTAGGATACCACATCACCATGCAAAGCGAATCATGTATATAAGGGCCTGACGAAAGCGAGGAGGGGCTTTTTTCTTTCGAGCCTCCGCGCAGCGCGCATCGAATCGATCGACCCGGTGTCCGACAGATAAGAGACAAAGTCTTTGTACGGTTCGCGTCGTGGCTTTTCACGCTTGTAATAATTTGTAACTAGAATAATCGTATCATTAATAAATTTCAATTTATAAATGAACATCACGGCTTTTTGAATTTGATTCCGAACCATATTTGCGCATTCAAATCAAAAAGAAAATATAAAAAGACACTTAACCATTAATTGGTAGTGGTGTCTACCCATCCGCATAAGCCAATATATCTAACCCCACGTGGGCAGCGATATAGGCTTCATGTGCACTACACTACATTCTGAGCTTTTCAGTCTAACCCCCAAGTGGGCAGTGACCGAAAAAAGCGACATGGCACTTTGATTCTCATATTTGGGTTTATCGCCTGTATGCAGATATCATCATGCCTAGTACACGTACATTCACATCCTGACATAAATTTAAGATCAAATACGAATGTCCTGTACGACCACCCTGCACCTTACTTCAAGAGAAGTCGATTACACGTCATCATTCAACATTAAGATACTATTGATTCTAAATTGGTATACAACAAAGTGTACCTGGCGACCGTGAAAAATCCCAAGAACGTACAAAAACAAGTGGTACGTTACAATGACGTAACCCACTTTTCATCCTGTAGTTATAAATATCCTCTTCTTCATCAAGCAGAGCTGGAATGCAGTTCATCGACATTGATAGTTATTAAAGCTACAATAAATTGAATCATAGGTAAATGCTCCAACATACGAATATCTCTGAGTCTGTAGATATTTACTCCGGGAGGCAATTTTTGTTGTTCTCTATGAATGTTTTGAAAAGAATTATCCTGTGTACTACTGTGATTAGAGTCATTACTGGCTTGGCCCGTACCATCAACTTCAACATTTTGGTCTTACCATTAGATGGATCAAATCCATTCGTATCGCCAACATGATTACCTTGGTCCGTACCATTGCCAAGATCACTAAGACTATCTTGACCGACCCGTAGGCCATCCGTAGGTACCTTGTTGGAAAAAAATACATGGATATCCTAGTAAAAAATCCACATGGATGGTACTAGGATCCTACATGGATTGAACTAGGATCCATCCTAGCTCAATCCAAGAAGATTTGCTTGCAAATCCAAGTGGATTCTGGGACAATCGACATGGATTTTCAAATCATCAACGTGGATTTATTTAAATTTCTTGAAGTAAATCCACGTGAATCACAGACCAATCAACGTGGATTTTGGGCCAATCTGCGTGGATTTGGGGTGAATCTACGTGGATTATTGGACTTTCATTCAAGCGCATCCACGTGGATTTAGGATGAATCTTTCACATAATCAATCGGTACACTGTGGAAAACCCCTGCTTTTTCAGAATCAAACTTCACATACGCATATTCGAATAGTTTCTTTACTCCTGATGTCGTTTTTCACTGATAATCACTCGCAAGCCGTTACACTTGTAAATTGCTAGAATTGAAGGAAATCACTGCTTCTTTGTCTTTTTGATGTACAGCTCCACTCGTGTAGATTCAACGTAGGTTATTGTCGCGAGATATTATTGAAATCGATTTATCGATATATCTATCGATTTGTAAATTTAACGTAAGCGAAGAAATATCACGTTTGATACCGAAGAATTAAACTATATTTAATTATATAAGATTTAAAGAAATTATGTAGCTGCTCTCAGAAGTACCAGCGTTTCAAAACAAACAACTACTGAGCTTACAGAATCACAAGCGGAACATGCGCATGTGCGCACGACTCATGCTATTCTTAAGACTGTCATGGCAGCATCGTACGCAGTGTGGTAGTGCCGTTACCAACCAAGTCTTTTAATCTCGGATTAATTTTTTTTCGGATCATTGTCAGTTCGCGACGATACACTCTGTGACCAAAGAGTTTAGTTTTTTCATCGCTTTCCATTGAATATCAAATCATTATATTTCTCTCAAGATTTGTAGGTTAGCTGGGAGTTGTAAATAAGTTTCAATTGAATATAGGGTTCCTACTGTTTTTGACACAATGGAATCAAAAAAATTTGGGTACAAAAAGTTTCTCACCACGTGTGATATCAGAGATGTCAGTAGAAGTACTCTATATAGAGCTCGAAACCGTCAAAAGAAAAAACATATAAATGACGGAATGGACGTAAATGAAATTTTGATACTGATCAAAATATATGTAAATACAAAAATTTTACAAAATTGTATAATACATGACATTATGTGTTTTAGATTTAAGATAGTTCTTCTGTCACAAAACTTATTGAAAATGATCAACTCAACAGCATATATCATCAAAATCATTTGAAGGAACAGAATGATATTTTTCTTACTGATGCTCCTGATGACGTTGGAGTTATGCATGCTGAAACCAAGCAAGTTGAATCAAATATCAACAAAGCTGTAGAAGACGATACTGAAAGTCAATGCAAATCTGATGTACATGAGATTTCCACTAAATCTCAGAATTGCCAGAATACTAACTATGATTATGTCCATTCAGACTGTATTAATAATCTTGAAATAGAAAAAGTAAGTTTATCGTCATGCATACAATTTTGTCATAAAATTACTTGTTATAATATTTTCCAATTCATTGTATATTTACAGATTGAGGGTAATTTAAAATGGATGCAGATAACGAATGAATCAGTTGAATGGGATGCCGAGTTATCAGCTGAGTTGCTAATGAGATTAGTAAAAGAAAAGTTTGTCGAGCATGAAATTTCGGAAAACTTATTTCAAATCCTACTTATTTCAATATTATTGAAGAGTCGGTTGATAAGTCATACGCTGAAATTTTAATCATGTTGCTAGAAAATGCTTCAAACACTCATTCATCTTTATCAGAAATATCAAGATTGTTTACGTTAGTTAATACTATATTCACACAATCCATTTTACGAGATAGTCGTTGGATGTTGGACAATATACTTCATCCTAAAAATAATGTAGAATTTTATGGGATATGTCCAAACTGTCGAACGTACATTGGAAAGATAAATGATTTTGAATCTCGAATTACATGCATGAAGTGTGCCAAACATGTATTCATAAATCCATGTTGTGTGAATGTATTTGTGATTATTGATCCGTCTGAAACGATAAAGGATCTTGTAGAGTCAAATAAGGAGTATTATAATTTTATAATGAATGATAGAAAATTTGATGGTTTTATCAGAGATGTTTTCAATGGGAAAAATTATCGATCTCTCGTAGAAAATTTACCAATCCAGGAAAAATGTAGATACTTAACTGC
>JAJGXB010000050.1:0-49065 GCA_020882725.1 Aphelinus certus
CTCTCTCTCTGTCTCTCTCTCCCTCTCTCTGTCTCTCTATCTCTGCCTGTCTGTCTATCTATCTATCTTTTTCTCTGTCTCTCTCTCTCTCTCTCTGTCTCTCTCACTGCCTCTGTCTCTCTCTCTCTCTCTCTCTCTCTCTCTCTCTCTCTCTCTCTCTCTCTCTCTCTGTCTCTCTCTGTCTCTCTCTGTCTCTCTCTGTCTGTCTGTCTGTCTCTCTCTCTCTGTCTTCTTCTCTGTATCTCTCTCTGTCTCTCTCAGTGTCTCTGTCTCTCCCTCTATCTCTCTCTCTCTGTCTCTTTCTCTCTGTCTGTCTGTCTCTCTCTCTGTCTTTTTCTCTCTCTCTCTCTCTCTGTCTGTCTCTCTCTCTGTCTTTTTCTCTGTCTCTCTCTCTCTGTCTCTCTCACTGTCTCTGTCTCTCCCTCTATCTCTCTCTCTCTGTCTCTTTCTCTCTGTCTGTCTGTCTCTCTCTCTCTCTCTCTCTCTCTCTCTCTCTCTCTCTCTCTCTCTCTCTCTCTCTCTCTCTCTCTCTCTCTCTCTCTCTCTCTCTCGCTCTCTTCCTCTCCCCCTGCTACGAGCGACGGATCGACGGGACAAAAATCTCGTGTATTCTTTGAATTGAGTACGCGTACAAATCTGACGTGTTACAATTGTATTCACGAAAGTGTGAATATAATTACTGAAAACTTCGCGGCTCATGTCTTCACAGTTGTTCTTTGGCTAAACAATCAATTGTATATCGGATCCAACGTTGAGGTTACGTCGCCATCTTCGACGCTACCCTGTTCCCGCTCTGCTGTTGTTGGCTTTCTCCGTCGCTGTTCGTTGTGCTCCACTGCTTGCTACTGCTCATCTTGGACATTTTCGTTTTTACTCTTGACTATTGTTGTTGCTGTTGTGTGCATTGTTGTTGCCGGCTCAATGTTGTTGTTGCTCAACTGCTGTTGCTGGCTGAACTGCTGTTAAGTGAAGTGTTGTTGCCCAGTCGTGCTTTCGTGTCAACAAATTTTGTTTTGTCATAATTTGTTGCGAAAACCCTAGTGTCAGTACGTGTCTATTTATTCACACAGCAACACGTGGTGCCCAACCTTCCTTATCAGCAGTAGGGCCCAATCAAGTCGGAGCCCAAGTCGTCGGCTATCTCACTTGGGTCCGCCCTGCTATGCTCCCACCACGCTCTCGCCGCGCCCGTCAGCCTCGCTCCTCGCTCGGCCGTCCGAGCGGCGTCAGACTTACTCTGCATCGCAGTGCGCCCGCAGTTGATTTTCCGCCTTTCGGCTGTCGTCGATTCCACAACTTAAGGTCGTTCCTTCTTTTTTGTTTTTCTTCTATCTTCATAGTCAATTTCGACCCCTGCTGCATCTGTTATGGCTCCACCATCAAAATCAAGTGATCTAACAGCCGATAGGGCTATGTCTTCTGGAAATGGTGCGAGACGGAAGGAGCGTGAGGAGGCCCAGCTGCTCTGCGCAAAGTGTAGTGAGCCTTTGCGCAGTAATATGCACGTGAATCCGTGCGCTTTTTGCGCCAATCGCTGGCAGAAGTGCTGCATGGCTTTTATCACGGTGCAGTCTCATGACAGGCTCGTTTGCTGCTGCACCTACTGTGCTCTTGCTCATGGAGCAGCCTCTTCCCCAGCTGCACTCCCACCAGGTGGTGACTTGCGTGGCGCTTCTGATTCTGGACACCCTACACCATCCACCACTCCCATTCCGCCTGACAATTTGTCATTAGCCGGCTCCACTGGTAGACGGTCCAGGTCCAGCTCCATCTCTACCGGCAGAAATAAACAGCAGGATAACATCTTCACCGCATCCTCGCTAAGGTCGACAAAATAGATAAGTTCGACTCTTTGGAAGCCTCTATTGCAAAAATTCAGTGCGACCTGCAGTCCCTTTCTGGTCTCATCAGCCGTGTTGAGGCGACAGAGTCAAAGGTGGAGCTACAGAAGACTCGCTTGCGTGCCATTAAATCCACAATGGCTGAAAAATTCAGTGCGACCTGCAGTCCCTTCCTGGTCTCATCAGCCGTGTTGAGGCGACAGAGTCAAAGGTGGAGCTACAGGAGACTCGCTTGCGTGCCATCAAATCCACAATGGCTGAACTTCCTGAGGGTCAGGGGCGCGTCTGCAACCTCATTACTTGTGGTGGCTCTGCTCTTGACTCCGTTGAACTTGCTGCGACTTTTGCCTCTGAGACTGACTACAGAATCCGCAACCTTGAGCGCATCAACAACTCGCTCTGCAACAAACTTAATGAAATTACTAGCCAGCATCGAGAGCTCTCTGCGGACATCGTCGTTACTGAGCTCGACGTTGAAACTGGAGCTGATCTCAGGAAGCCTGCCTATGCTGCCCTCGTCTCCATTCACAGCGAACTCTATCGGTGCTTACATTGGAGGGATAAGACGCTTCGTGGCCTCTCGCCCCTATTTTCACGTAATTGCTGTCACTGGATACAAAATAACGCTCCACATTGAGGATCACATCATTGCTCTTGATGACTATACCCTGTTCAGGCGGGATCGTAGAACCACTTGCGGTGTGTAGCTTTGTTCATCCATAACTCGCACCTCGACCGAAATCTGGACACAACTCTTCCCAAATACATCCTCTGCGAGATCACTCCCAGGGAAGGTAATCCGATCCTTGCAAGTGTGGTGTTTCGCTCCCCCTCATGCCCCATTTGTGTACGGTACTAAGCTATTCCAGGACATTACTACGTATATGCACGACTACAGCTCCAAGGTCATACTTATTGCTTGACAATAGTTGATTTGGTTATTTTAACGCAGATCAACTATCGTCAAGCCCAGAAGCGCTAATCATACGTAGATTCTTGGAGAAGAACTCACTTGCACACGTTCCTTACGATGCCACTCACTACACCGCGGACTTGGACACCTGGCTTGATCTTTGCATTATCGACGAACTTGACCCAGTCCTTGACTTTCACAAATCTGACACTCCCTTCATCGCAGTGCATAACTAGATCAGTGCCACTCTTGATATCTCAATTCCTAAGGTTATCAAGTCTGGATACTCGTATCGTGATTTTAAATCAATTGATCCGAAAGCCCTCGATGACTCTGACTGCTTACTTTCCAACGATCTTGACTGTCTCTACACTCACATTTACACTACACTTGACACTTTTGCGCCCTTAAAAACAGTCAAACATGAAAAGAAACGGAGGCACCCTTGGTTTACCAACGTACACTCCTAGCTCATTAAGGAACACAACCGACTTTACAGACGCTACAAACGTACTAAGCTCTACTCAGACTTGCTCCACTACAGACGAGTGCGTGACGAGACTCATCGTGTCGTAGAATCTGCTCGACTCGACTACCACTATGACCGGATCAAAAGCCTATCTGACCCCAAGGAAGTCTGGAAGGAACTCAGGCGTTCGGGAATCTGCCCGGATAACGAGAGCAACATGTCACATTTCTCCGTGGATGATCTCAATGCTCACTTTGTCTTGACCTCTTACGACGCTCAAGTACCTTTGCTTGCTCACTACCTGTCCGAGCTTCCGGAGCATTCGGCTGGTTTCAGCTATGCTGAAATTACGCTTCAGTCGCTCGAGAAGGCCATCGTCAGACAGAGGTCGCAGGCGGTGGGCATTAATGAGATTCCTCTGAGGTTTGTCCATGCGACTCTCCCTACTCTCGGGCCGTATTTTGTCAAAATTTCATTATCCCAGTCTGTTTTTCCCTGTAGCTGGAAACAATCTTTTGTACTGGCTCCTAATAAAGCGCCCTCTCCCACATGCCTGGGCGACTTCCACCCCATCTCTCTACTTAGTTTCTTTGCAAAAACACTTCAAAGAATTGCCTCGGGTCAAATCAGTGCTCATGTTGAAGCTAATAACCTCCTTGATGAATTCCAGTCTGGCTTTTGAACTGGACACAGTACTCAGACTGCTTTACTGAACCTACGGATGACATTCACTGCGGCAGGGACAGAAGGATCGTGACTGCGATGTTCCTGTTTGACTTCAGCAAGGCTTTCGATACGGTCTGTCACGTTACATTCTTACGAAAGCTCTCCGATATAGGTTTTTCTTCTGGGGCTCTACGGTGGCTTGGATCCTACCTTGGCGCTAGGAGGCAGGCAGTGAGGGGCCGGAACGGTGACCACTCTAGTTTCGCGACGTCAATTGTGGCGTCCCTCAGGGTTCAGTTCTTGGCCCCTGCTGTTTGCCCTCTATATAAGTGATGTGGCTAAACATTCCCCTGCCGACATCAATGATATTGTCTATGCTGATGATCTACAGGTGTATCTCCAGTGCGCCCTATCTAACATTGAGGCGGCGCTCGCTGCCTTAAGCAGAGTTGGTTCTCGCATCGCTAAGTGGGCCACTCTTAATCATATCAAACTCAATGTTGAAAGAACTAAAGCAATTGTTTCTGGCACTAAGTTCTACATCAATCCATTATCCAACTCGGCACAAAACCACTCTATCCCGTTTCGGCCCAGAATGCCACTCGAAGCATGTCGCTCTCTGGTACCCCAAATCTTTTCCTATTCGCGACGGAAAAATTTTTCAAGGACATATTTCGGAAGATAAAAACTTGTCCTTTCCGATGATGTTAATTGAATTCCTCTAAAACATTATTGAATAGGCAAAAATGCAGTATTTTTACAAAAAAACACGATTTTCTCGAAACAGTTTTTTTAAAATCAAATTTTCAAAGGGTTTTGGGTCTGCCATGGACCTGGAACCTCAGTAACATGTGGAGTAAATATTTAAACTTGAAGGATGCATTGTTTGAACATCTATTTTTCTCCCTTGTGCATACAGAATGGCACCTCAAATGCAAAATTTTTTCAAAGAACTTCAAGGTCTGTTCATACGAAGATGACGCACTTTTCGAAAAATTTTCAAAAATAAAAAGTTCTTAAAACCACTCAAAGAATACGCTGGAATTTTTTCAGAATTTCATGATCGTTTTTATTTTGCACTTGTCAATTTTTACAAAATTTGAAACGGGCTGTAACGATGAATGGCACCCCGGTTCCAATTGAATCTTCTGTACGCGGTCTTGGTGTGGAGCCAGATGCCAAACTGAATGAGAGCCACCACCAATTCAGGCGCAGCACTACCCTTTCGCTCAGAAAGCACCTTATTCAGGTGCTTTTGTTTCCCGTGGTAGACTACTGCTCTCTAGTGCTCTCTGACCAATTCAACGAACAGGATCGTCTTATTCAGCGTATCTTCAATATGAGAATCAGATACATCTATGGTGTGAAAAAAATGGTAGGATCCTACCTTGTCAATCGCTATCAGCTTAACACTAGCCGGAAACCTGTAAAGGATGTGTGTCAGAGGCTCCTTGTCGTCCCTCCGTTCAGACTGAAGTCGACTAGGGACTCATTCTACATTACTTCTACCTACATTTGGAACAATCTCCCAAGTCATATTCGCATCATCAATTTATTCGACACATTCAAGCACCACACCTTTGAATATATTATTGACCGTGAAGGCATCACTCTTAGTACTTAAGTCATTCCATCTACTTCATTTATATATTGTTCTTCACTCTTCCTCACTGCACCCGTTCAAACTAACATCTTTTACCCTAACCATCTCGCCTGCTTTTAGTCAATATTTTATTTTTGATTTTTACCTAATATATACTACAATCCAATGTTCTAATTATTGTACAACATTATGTACATGAATAAACGTATCAAATCTAAGTCTGAATTCAAATCTCTCTCTCTCTCTCTCTCTCTCTCTCTCTCTCTCTCTCTCTCTCTCTCTCTCTCTCTCTCTCTCTCTCTCTCTCTCTCTCTTTTCTCGCTCCGCTTAAGCCAGCTTTTTCTGCCGCTTTTCTGCCCGTGAGGGCCTGTTTTTTTGCAGGAGCTTGTGCGCAACCTTACAAGCACACAACGTTGCTTGCACTCACTCTGCCCAGAAGAAAATCTTGGAATTCTTCGAGATTAAGGCGCCAAGCAGTCTCGCCGGCCCGCCAGCCTCCCCCACTCCATCGCATCAACACCTCGGCGCGGGAGAGCTGCTCTCCCCTTACTGCCCCGTTTCGCTATGCTGCTTCCGTCCCCTGCTCTCGCTACCTTTTCACCTGCTTCTTGCTGCTTTTCTTCAACTGCTTTTGGGTGACGTACAGTGCAAACTAGTCAGTGCAATCTCTTTGAGTGCGTCCAAACAGCCACTATTTCAAGATATCTGAGTGCACATGTGTAGGTCGAGTGTGTGTGTGGAGTGTGACTGGCGATCTTCATTTATATCTTTATTCATATCTGTATTGCGTGTGAGTGAGTGTGTGTGTGCGAGTGCGGGAATGTGTTAAATGCCCTAGCAGAGCGCGTTCTTTCTTTCTCTTACAATACTTGTTATACATATTTACACAGTCTCACGACTCAGTCGATTATCGGCGTAATTAATTCGTAAGTACAGTGTACGTCTGGTGGCAGCAGCTCCTTGTCGCGCAACTCGCGACTCTCGATCGGCTCCTCAGCTGAGCGCTCCCCCTTCCCGTCCCCCCCGGATCCTGCGACCGGCGCTCGGACTCCACAGTCGCGCGCCCCACTCGCGGCCGTACACTCCGTCCACTCCCCCGCTCTGCCCTTCATGCTCGCGCGTCACGGCAGGCCTTCTCTGCATTGCTGCGGTAGCGCGCAGCATTTTCGCCGCTCGACCGGAGGCCCACTCTACACTTGCGCTGCGTCGCTCTTGCTTTTCTCGTGTAATTTTTTTTTCATCTTTTCTTGCTTTTTCTCGTGTAATCTCTTTTCCCATCTTTTTCTGCTTTTTCTCGTGTAATCTTTTTTTCATCTTTTTTTCTTTTTTTTCTCTTTTCCTCCCCTTTCTCGTTGTGCGGTTAACATGGCTGACAAATCGAGGCGTGTCAGGGCGGCCCCACCGCTGGAGGGCGCGACTTGTGGACGCTGTAAGCAGGCTGCCCGGGCAAATGCCTATGTGTATGCCTGCATGTTGTGTCGCAAGACGTACCACTCCAAGTGTAGGGGTCTTACTGAGTCTCGCAACAAAGACGAGGACGCGACGCTATGTGAGGCCTGCCGGCAAGCAACCTTGGTGCAGAGTGACGGGCACCTCTGCAAACTCTGTGAGCACGGATTCGTTCCTCTCATCCTCATCGTCAGTGGGGGACCCTGTCTCCATGCTGCTAAGCAGAATGGACGACATCAGCTCTAGTATCAACGCCAGATTTGATGCTCTTGCCACTAAGCTGGCAGTATTGGATGACTTTCCCTCTCTGGTCGGGAGGGTTGAGCAGGTCGAGACCGGCATAGCGTCACTTGCTGAACAGCATGACGCGCTGGCGCGCAAACTGGATAGTCACATCCAGGCTTGCTCCACGCAGCCCCCCCCCCGCCGCGGATGAAGCTCGTTTCCAACAGCTTCACTCCATAAATGCTGTGCTCGCGGCGAGGGTCCAGGCGCTTTCAGTGGCGGCCAGCTCAGTCTCGGCTAAGGCCGCGTGGCTCTGCTGGTCGTCCCGACCCTGCCCCTGCTTCATCGCTGTCACTCCCGACTATCTTTGCTGCTGAAGGAACTTCAGCTGGAGCTGCTGCCCAGTCAACCGCCTCTCCTAACCGCGTATCGGTCGTAGTGACCCTGATCTCCCCGGCCCTTGTCGGCGTTATCATTAAGAACAAGATCAGCTTGCGCAGAGTCCACACTAATGCAATGGACCCCACATTACTCCAGGGCTTTGGTGCGAAGTCGCCCCACCCCCCAAACTTCATCGACGTAAACGAATTTCTTCCATCGCATGTATTTAAGCTGTATCAAGCTGCGCGTATCAAAACGCGTAGCCTTGTGCCCAGAACATCTGTGTTTCACATGGATGGCAAGATTTTCGTTAGACGGAGGGGGGAGGTGCCAGTTCTCATTGGCTCTCTGGATGATTTAGATAATTTTTTAGCCCGTCTGGCACTATGATTCTAAATAGCTCTAATGTACAAGAACAGTGCAACCACTCACTCACTTGCTCTTACATTCCTGCGGTACCTAACCTGCGTGCACTGCCATACTCTACCGGGACCGGCCCTTCGGTTGCTGTGGACAACCTGAGAGTCTGCCACCTCAATGCCAACTCGATCAGGGCGCGCATTCAGGACATCAGGCGCTTTCTGCTGGCACAACCTCTCTTTCACATCATAGCCGTATCTGAAACAAAGCTAGGCTCCTACATTCTGAACAACGACCCTGAGGTCACCTTGCAGGGCTATTCTCTCATCAGACATGATCGGAGTACGAGGGGCGGAGGCGTGGCGATGTACGTCCATCGTAACCTAACTGCGACGGTACTCTGTACCTCTACGCATGACTGGGCTGATGGCAAGGCTCTTCCGGAGTCCCTTTTCTGCGAAATGAATTCCAAGTACGACACATTCTTTGCTGGTGTGGTGTACAGGCCACCCCATGCTTCCTTCAAGGATGGGACTGACCTCGTCCCCAAACTCACTCTTCACTTACCAGACTACAGTACTGAAGTACTGCTAGGTGACTTCAATGCGAATCAGCTCTCAGACTCGGCCGATGCTCTCTTCCTCAGAGCCTTTTTTGAGCAGGAATCACTCCGTCTCGGGTCCCATGGTGCTACTTTTCACCGTGGCGATGCAGATACCTGGCTCGACCTCTGCATAGTAGATGCTCTGGACACCGTAATAGACCACTGGAAAACTGAGACACCTTTTGCTGACGGTCACGACCTCATTACTGCGACCATCGACTTAAAGGTGGGAAGGCCAGAAGAACGGACATTCACTTACAGAAATTTCAAAGCGATCAAGGCTGATGAACTCTGTGACTTTCTCGCCGAACGTGACTGGACATGGCTTGAGGGCGAGGCCCGCACGACTGAAACTGATGTTGACCAACTCTATGTGCAACTCCCGGCGGCTGCTGATAAATTTGCCCCACCCCGTACCTTCAAGGTCAACAGCAAAAAGCAACCGTGGTTTGACAGTCGCCTGAAAAGCCTCGAACACAATAAGATCAGACTCTACAGACGCTTCAAACGAACTAGACTTGTCACAGACTTACTTGCCTATAGAGCTGCTCGTGACCTTCTCTATGAGAATACTAAAAACGCCAAGCTTGACTTTCACAAGCGCAGACTTGCAGGCCTGTCTGATAGCAAGGATATGTGGTGAGAACTTAAACACCTGGGACTGATACCCGAATCTACTAACAACCTTGGGGGATTCGATGAGGGGGAGATCAACACTCACTTCGCCAGGATCACTACTGATCCCCTGGCCCCTTACTTGGATGACACAATCAATCTCCTGCGTGGTGAATCGGCCTGCGGTCCAGGTATTCGCTTCGTGAACGTTACAGTGCATGAGGTGAGATTGGCCGTAGGCTGGTCCCACTCGCAGTCGGTGGGAACTGATGGCCTTCCTCATAACTTCATCTCCAAGGCACTCCCTGTCATTGCTCCTATCCTGGTGGACGTTTTCAACTCTTCCCTTGCTCAATCACACTTTCTCTCCTGCTGGAAAAAAGCTGTAGTCTTTGCCCTTAACAAGATCCCCTCTCCCAGCTGTCTCGGTGACTTTCGCCCTATCTCTCTGCTCAACTTTCTCTCCAAAGTTTTGGAAAGACTTGCTTTCAACCAAATAAGTGCTTATGTGGAACCAGAGGGTCTGCTGGATGGGCGTCAGGTGGGCTTCAGACGAGGTCACAGCACTCAGACAGCTTTACTCAGACTTACCGACGACGTCCGTCGGACCAAAGACATGAAAATGCTGACTGCTCTACTTCCTTTTGATTTTAGCAAGGCATTTCGACGGTCTGTCACTCCACGCTGCTGCGCAAGCTGGCAAAGCTTGGTTTCTCTTTGGACTCACTAAAGTGGATTGCTTCATGTCGAACGGGAAGGGAACAGTGTGTTAAGCGTGAAAACGGAACTTTCACTGGTTTTTGTGGTCTCAGTAGGGGAGTACCCCAGGGCTCTGTCCTGGGCCCCCTGCTGTTTGCCCTATATATTGGTGATATTTCACTATGCTTTGGACCCGATGTACACTACATACTGTACGCTGCTGACCTTCAAATCTACATTCACTGTCACCTTGACGACTTACTGCGAACGCTTGACAAGCCTGGCGAGGTCGCTGCCAGGATCGCGCAGTGGGTCTTGACGAATGAACTCGTCTTAAACGCATCGAAAACTGAAGCCATCGTCTTTGGGAGCGAACCCTTCATTGCTCGTCTTCCTGCGGAGGCATCGGACCGACTCATCATAAATGGTTCGCCAATTAAACTTGAGTCCTCAGTGAAGAGCTTGGGGGTGATCCTCGACTCTATCTTCTCATGGAGGGAGCATGTTGCCTCGATCACTGGCAGATCCCATGCTCTCATATACCGCTTACATAAATTCCGGAGGAGCACGACTCTTCAGCTCAGGTGCCATCCCATCAAAACGCTCCTCTTTCCTATTGTCGAGTATTGCTCTCCCGTGTACTGCGATCTCTCTGAGGAGCAAAATCTGGTTCTCCAACGGCTTATTAATACTGGCATAAGATACGTCTATGGGGTGAGAAGGAGCGAACATATCTCTCCGTATAGGGAGGAACTTAACTGGCTTATGACATCTAATCGGCGAAACCATTTCATGGCCTGTATGGTATATAAGATTCTCAAGTATGGCAGCCCGTCGTATCTCGCGGAGTATTTTCTTATGAACACCAGTACTTGACCTTATAGGGAGGAGGGGGGGGGCATCGGCCGCAGCTTGTTGTCCCCAGTTTCCGCACGGGCTTCCTCCAAAGGTCGATCCATGTCAGTGCAACTTATCTTTGGAATTCACTCCCAATATTACTAATGCTTGATCTCTCCCTGTTTTCAAAAAACTTTTATTCCTCCACCTTCTTGCCTGCGGCCGTGGTGAGAGCTTGCTTTGTTCTTAGACTTTTCTTTTTACTCCTAATTTTAAATAAACTGAATTAAACAATTCTAAATTAAATTAAGCTAAACTTATACTGTTCATCTAGATATAAGTAACTTTATGTATAACTATGATCACATTGTACAACATAATGTACAGGCAATAAATTTAATCTAATCTAATCTAATCTAATCTAATCTAATCTCTCTCTCTCTCTCTCTCTCTCTCTCTCTCTCTCTCTCTCTCTCTCTCTCTCTCTCTCTCTCTCTCTCTCTCTCTCTCAAGATATTTCATTTGCTTCATTTATATATTGTTCTTCACTCATCCTCATCGCACCCGTTCACACCAATATCTACTAACCCTTACCACTTCGCCTATTTTTAGTCAATTCTGTATTTTACTCTGTCTTTTTTTTACCTAATGTATGCTGTAATCTACTGTTCAATCATTGTACAATATAATGTACACAAATGAAGCGGGATTCGGAGTGAGCGTTAGCGTACATACATTTGACGCGATTCGCTAGGCGAAACCCGCTGCTAGGGCCGTACAAAGCGCCCGCTCCATAGCACAATCGCATTTAACAATCAAAAGAGGTAATCAAAGTTCGATTTTCAGGGTGAAGAGGGCATGAATATAACATATTCGACCTCTAGATAATAATGCTCTTTCCTTCTGCTGAAATTAAAGTGTTAAAACCTAGGTAGAAAAGTATTTGAAAAAACATATCGATTTGCTCTATCTCTTTTTTCATGTGTGATGAGAACCATTGCAGATCCGGATATTCATCTCAATACTTCGATTGACTGATTTTAGATTGACTGATACAAAGTGAAAAAATAATTCCAAGAGAATTCTTACCCTCAAACTATATTTCCATGATTCACCACAATCATCAACCCCTAGAAGAAATTTTTTGTGATTAATAGATAATGAATATTTTTGGGGGGAAATCTACGTTTTAAGTTTATACAAGTTTTTACAGATTATATATCTGCCATACCGAAGTTTTCAGGATCTACATCCCACTGTTCCAAGTCTGATGCTGTTAACAGGAAATAATGCGTCACAAGCCTCACACAGATTTCAGTCAATATTTCTTGAGTGAAGAAATTTTGTTTCAATTGATGGGCTCGCAATGTCAGAGGGCTCTTCGTTTCTGTAAATTATAGGGATAACATAACTTTTTGGAATTGAATGAATTCAAATTAGTTCTTATAGATAAGAACATTCGGGGTATGATCATGATAAATCGTCATAATAATGATGGAGTAGATGACTGATAATCAGATGACCAAACAAGTGGGTTCATTCAAAATTTGAGAAAACATTATTCGAATAACATGAAAATCAACCTGTTACACTGCTTCTTTTAATAAACTCTGGTTTTGAATCACCAGAACTTGTCCCTTGCTTAATTTTCTCAACGTTGTTATGGCCCAGCCTTGCCCCACCCATTTTTTTAAAATTTTAGAATGGCACGAGTCGCATCGCACATTTGCGATGCGTATTTCCCACATGCTACCCGAGTTGCGCCGAGAAGCGACATTCAGATTGAGTATACATCTGATAGTGTAAGAATGCGCTGATTGAGACGCACCCATGCGACGAATGCCGAGTTGCACGGGAATCGTGAGGACAGCTTGCATTTTTGGGCAGTTGCCCAACATTGAAACGTATGGATGTCGGCTATAAGATATTATCTTATCAGCCTGTGTCAAGCCACGAGCAGCCAGCAGGCGCTCGTGCGGGAATATCATTTTATAAGTGCAAGTTAAGTTGACGAGGCACGTATGAGTTGACGAGTAGCCAGCAGGCACTCGAGCGAAAATGAAAAAATAGATGTATAGACGAATGTATGAAAACACGCATGCAATGCAACTGTAAGTGTTCATTAGGAGATAAGAATTGATCTGGCCTGATCAAAATGTATCTATGTTTATATATTTTTATCGGAGACAGGCCGATGTGCCACGAGCGAATAGAAACTCTTATGAATAACGTTTCGCCAGGTTAATAAGTACTATGTAAAATAATTGGATGACATGAATAAGTAAACCGATGCGCCTTGCAGCGCATACATAGATTTGTAACGAAGAGAGCGCGCTTCGTAGTCATAAGTACACGCGCGCGCGAACGATGGAGAAACGCTGAGCCACGAGCGCTTGTTATTACTCCATGAGGGAGAGGTAATTCTCGCGAAGTGCAACTGCGCTTCCCAATCGTTTCGCGCCCTGCGACGAATCTTGACGTGACGTCACGACGCTTGTAAAGAAGCGGCCGCGGTGGACACGACGGAGTTGATCCGTCATAATCACGGATGCCACACGGGTGGCCGGACATGAAGCACGCGAGCGGCGCAGCTCTCCCGCGGACGCGTAGCATACTTACATCTATATTGAAGAACAGAATTTTATGTAACGATCCAACCACGCGGGATCTAGTGTTAAATATAGAATTTGAATAACGTAATAAAGGTTAAGTGCTAGTGTACGTGAAGGTGTTTATTTTTGCAACACTTTCCCCCAAACCACACATCCATCCGGAACCAACATGCATATACGACCCAGCGCGCCACGGACTACTCAGCTGCCACGCTGGCAAGCTCCAGCTAAGGACAACCAAGCGCCGGACGGATTAGGAACGTGTAAGTGACCGAGCGGTCGTACACCAGAATTACGGGTCGCGACATTTTCCTATAACAAACATTCCCACCAATATAGGGGTATGTCGCCCAACCACCCCTCTGAACAACGGTCAGGCCTTTACAACGTTCTTCAAAAACCTGGGAATATGAAATACATGTGACAGAAGAGTATGGCAGTAAGATTGACGAAATACAAAATTGAAATGTAATATCACTGGACCTTCATGTAACAAACATGTGACGTCTATATCGTCAGCAGCTCCCAAGTGCTCTGTGCAGGAGAGTCCCGAACTTGAAGCGTATGCCATCTGTGAATAAAGTATAGGGTATTGGAAGGACGTATATTCGAATAGACACAAAATTTTAATCCTCCCCCCTCCGATCAGTTGCTAACGACTATCCAGCTCCTCCCATGCAGGGTGCTCCGTACATCATCAAACACCTGAATAATGGATAGGAACCTAATATGCTTTCCAATCGGAAATGCAGAGGTACTTTGTCGCTCGATCGAAATAGTACAGCCGTGAACGACCAATGAAATTAGCCGATAGCAAATGAGGGCTGGTTATGAAGGCAGAACTCTTGGGTACCTGCATGCATCACTTGATAATCTGCTGTCAATATACTTTGGAACTTCGGATCGAATTAGGAGTTGCTAAATCTCAAGTTTCGTGTAGTGAAGATCATTAATATGAACGGAGAGAACATTATAAGAGTCTCGTTACATGGTTCCGAGATAACAATTTGGTTTCAAGTCAAACGATGCAAACGAGGACATTAGTGAATTTGAATATCTTGGGTTGTGTATGAGAATGACTCCGAGTTACAATAATATACAAAACTTAGAGTAATTTCAATCTAGAATCTGATGCCAAGTATTCAACTGGTGTGATTATCCTACCACCAAACAAATATTTTTTCAATTTACACTCACAATCAATTATATGTCAAGTGAAATCTACTCAAAAAAACCCTCTTTAAAAAAAGTAATAATGTTGCGTCAAACATGTGACACAATTAGTTTATCTCTTGTATTGCTTAAAAAAAATGAATTCCATTATAGACACATGAGTCAAATTTATTATTTCAGCAGTATTCATTCTGTTTAATTCTCATATTGTTGGAGTATTACGTATTCTTATTACGTATTCTTATTACAGTTTACATACTATAGGAGACGTTGTCAACTTTGACAAACCATTAACAAAAAAACTTACCTGAATGCTTTTTAGGTACCTCATCAATTATTTGAAGAACTAATGATGAACCAAATTGACGCCACTTGATAGTCACTTTTAATGTCTTAAGAATCATAATATTTCACTGAATCACTGGATGTAAACATTATTATAGAAATATTATGAAAATTTCTATAATTTATTGAAAATCTATGATCAATAGTTTGAATTATTGATATTTGTCTCTTTGAAAGACAATGGAAGTATGGATAATAAAAGAATATATGAAGTCTATCTGAATTATAGGATTAACTGCATTGCAATTACAATACAAAAATATATTTGAAATAAATCAAACGATTGGGGAGAGGTTTTGTGAATCAGTTTAACTAGAAATGAATAGGTGATGAAGAATATTATATATCAATTTAATAAGGTATTCGAAGATATTCGATCCTACCAAGTGGCGTCAATTTGGTTTGTCATTAGTTCTTCGAATAATTGATGAGGTACTGTCACGGGCGGATAATTCATTATCAGGCCCTGTGAGATCTCTCTCCACAATATTATATTGTTTGTTAATTTTAAGTTATGTTTCATCGCCCAGCGAGAGAGCCAGCGCTGTCGACAAGGTAAGAGAGAGAGAGAGACCGCGCCGCGATCGGGATTCAAACCTCGCGCCGCGTGACGTCAGCCGGACACGGCCGAAGCGAGCTCGGCCGGCCCAACGCGCGGCGGAAGCTTATCAGTTTATTGCCGGCCCTCGCGCGCGGTAGCACGTGCCCTCGAATAGCGAGACCGCCCCGAGGTGCTACCGCGCCCCAGGAACACGACAGCGACATCCCCTAGGTCCACCAGCTCACTACCCGTGCGCCCGCGACCGAGCTGACCACGACCGCCGAATAAAGCCGGAGACCCACGCAACGCCGAGTAAGTGCCGCTCGATCATCATCTCTCTCTCTCCCGGCCAACACGCGTTCGCGCTCTCTCTCGCTCCGGCCCGCGAGACGCGACCCGAGGCTCGATGCCTCATACTTGTGTAGAATCTTCCCTTTATCTTAATTAATAAACTTTGTGTTCGTCAGAACCGTTGTGCATTCTTTATTGCCACGCTATTCCTGCCAAAGATCCCATTCCCGCGCACACGAGTTTCACCACCTCGTGCGCGCATTTGTTATCATGCTCCAGGCCCTAAGGCCATTACAGTATTAATTATTAATATCTAAGAGCGCAACAAGTGAATTTGTTTCCTCCCAAAAATTCAGCGACCATCTTTTCTCCCTCGTCCCGCGGCAGCAGCGACCGGCGTAGCAACGACAGCGCCGTGCGCTGAGGCAATTTTCGCGAAGAGGCACGAATAATAAACTCGTGGGAGAATTATTGATGCCAAATAGTCTCTGCCAGGAAGAGACAAGCACAGCGCCGAATAATATTTATAACGGACGATAGATATACATATTCCCCCTGTTCAACCGCGCGTCCGCACCGACCACGAGGCGAGCATACATACGCACCGTCCCGAAAACATCGACCGCTGCAGCGAAGCGGCCGGATTCAAACCCGAGCAGCGCGCATACGCACCAGCCTGGAAACATCGGACGGGCCAGCGAGCGAACAGAACATATGTGCCGAGGAAAAACATCGACTATACATATTTGTAAACACGGGTCAGCGAGTCGTCAAGTGAGGAAAGGCATGAACTCATGCAGTTTCGAAGTCTTAGAATTAAAATTCTCTCCAACAGAATGAATATTCTCTTCTAACGTAATTTCCTAATATAATTAAATTTCCTTGGAATCAAATTTTTACTTGGAATTTAGAAGTTTTTTTTCTAACGAAATTATTTTTTTCAAAATTTCAAATTTTTTTCTAACGAAATAAAATTGTTTCAAAATTATTTTTTCAAAATTCCGAAACTTTTTTCTGACGAAAGAAAATTTTGTCGAGAATTATTTTTTCGAAATTTTGAATCTTTTTTTCCAATTAGTAGTTTTGTTTTTCCAAAATTCAGATTTATTTCTAACGAAATATTATTTGTTCGAGAATTATTTTTTTCAAATTGTCAAATCATTTCTGACGAGATAAAAAAATTTTCTAAAAGTTGTTCTTCGAAAATCGAAATTGTTTCTGGCGAAATAAAATTTTCTTTTTTTCTTTTAACAACGCAATAATTTTCCTGAGTCTAAGTACGGTTGTTCCTATTTAAAATTGGAACTGCCGGAACTCAACTATTGACAAGTGAGAGAATTTTAGCAAATTCAATAACTTTTTTTTTTTTTTTGTTTTTATTTTACTCATTCTCTTGAAGCCAAAGATTGTGAGATAGGAAATTAAAACTAGTTTCGTTTTATGGAACTAAGGCCATTACAGTATTAATTATTAATAATAAATACGGCGGTGATAGTACCTAAAAAGCACTCTGGTAAGTTTTTTCGTAATCGGTTAGTTACCAACTTATGACGAGTAACGATGAGAGGAAATTGAAAGAGGTCACGAAAAAGCTCAGTAAAGAGTTTGAAATGAACATTCTAGGTGAGTCCAAGGAATTTCTCGGCATCAGCATAAGGCGAGATCATGAAAATAAAATTATCGAACTGAGCCAAACGGAATACATAGAAAATATCCTTACTAGGATCGGATCCAGTGAATCACATCCGCAAAGAACACCTACGGTCACTATTCAAGTAAATAATAGGAACAGAAAGATGAGAGAAACAGATGCTTATGATGAGTTACTTACAAAAAAAAATACAAAAGAGAATATTCCTTACAGAGAAGACGTGGGAAGTCTGTTTTATCTGGCAGGTACGACAAGACCAGATATTTCATACGCAGTGAACATTCTGAGCAGACATCAAGTAACTCCAATCGAGGATGATTGGAGAATGGTTAAGAGAGTGTTCCGTTACTTGAAGGGAACTGAAAATCTGAGCTTGAGATACAAAGGTGAGACAGAAAATATCCAAGCCTTTTCACATGCAAGCTTCGCTGATTGCAAAAACTCACTCACTACGTGTGGCTTCTTTATAAAACTGTTCGGAGATGCGATAGTGTGGCGAGCCCACGAACAGTCATACGTGGCACTGTCTACTTGTCAGGCAGAATACGTAGCGATGAGTGAGGCGAGCCAAGAGAAACTTTCTGTATACAACTCTCTTAGACTGATCTTAGTCTGAGACGAGTGGAGGAAATATACTGCGATACTTGATAGATGCGAAAGTGAATCGCATAATTACTTAGTGTCTAAGTTGATGAATCATGATCTTAATTATTAACCTTTTTTCCTTCCAGGGGTTATAATTATTAGCCATTATGTTATAGAGAATAAGAAGGTGTGAGTAATTGAAGACGGCGAGGAACCGGAGGATCTCATGGGACGGAGTGTTAGATAAATATATATACGTAACATTCGGCCCTCCTCCCCTCTCCGCCATGCCTAACCATTCTCCAATCATCCTCGGTTGGACTTACTTGATGTCTGCTCAGAATGTTCACTGCGTATGAAATATCTGGTCTTGTCGCACCTGCCAGATATAACAGACTTCCCACGTCTTCTATGTAAGGAATATTCTCTTTTGTATTTTTTTTTGTAAGTAACTCATCATAAGCATCTGTTTCTCTCATCTTTCTGTTCCTATTATTCACTTGAGTAGTGACCATACGTGGTCTTTGCGGATGTGATTCGTTGAATCCGAACCTAGTAAGGATATTTTCTATGTATTTCGTTTGGCTCAGTTAAATAATTTTATTTTCAATATCTCGCCTTATGCTGATGCCGAGAAATTCCTTGGGCTCACCTAGAATGTTCATTTCAAACTCTTTACTGAGCTTTTTCAGGACCTCTTTCAATTTTCTCTCATCGTTACTCGCCATAAGTAGGTCATCGACATAGAGAAATACAATCAGAAATTTTGTACCTTCACGCCAAGTAAACAAACATGGTTCTAGATCTGAGTTTTACAAACCTAGATCTTTGGCTGCTTCAGTGAATCTATTGTTCCATTTCTCCGGGCTGATGCATAATCCATATAAAGCACGGATCACTCGACACACTTGGTTTCGTTTTTGCTCCTCTGTAAATTCCGCACCTTCGGGTATTTCCTTATATATTTCCTCATCGAGAACGCCGTTTAGGGAAGCTGTTTTAACATCAGCTTGATATACAAGTAATTTGAACTTATAGATAATACCTATCACAGCTCGCACAAGTGTCAACCTTGACACAGGTGCGTACGTCTCGCTTGATTCATAGAAGTTTTTATTCTTAAATCCACGGATAACCAATCTCGCCTTGTATTTAGTGTTACCCTCTGAATCCAGTTTTCGTTCAAATACACATCTTGAGTCAATTATTGTTGCCTTTCTTCCATCACGCATCTTTGTAGGTCTTTTGACTATTTCCCGGACTTTATTTTTTTCTTCATAGAACTTAACTCATCTTTAATTGTTGACTTCCAACTATTTTTCTCATCTGAATTCATCGCATCTTTTTAGTTTGAGGGATCAGAGTTGATATCAGCAAGCAAGGCATGAAAAATCTCATCATTATAATTGATTTTACTCTCATCTATCTCATCTGATATGTTATAGGACAGCATAACAATTGCTTTGATATTCTCATCAAGAGGTAGATTCGAGTAACTGACATCGTTAATAAGCTCACCTTCCTCATCTGCATTTTTAGTAACGACAGTTACAGTTTCACGGGGTCTACCTCTTTTTCTCTTGATCTCTTCCTCCGGTTTTAGAGTTTGTATGGATTCTCCCTCCTGTTTTGAAAATTCTTCGCATCTTTCATTCATTTCAGATTTGACAAACCACTCATCTTTATTCAGATCATTGCTTACAGCAGGAAAATCTTATATTCCATTTTTGTTATATTTGTCTCCGTAAACCAGTTTTTCATTAAACCTCACATCTCGGCTTTCATAAAATTTCCCTTTTTCTGGTTCCAACAAAATATAACCTGTTGGTGTGTAGCCCACCAGGATAACTCGCTTTCCTTCGTATCTGAATTTTGGGTCTGTTTTTCTCTGAACTTTTACATAAGCCAGGCATCCAAATCTTTTGATCTGATCAATACTAAAATTATGTGCGGGAGAAAATTTTTCCAGAGGTGCCAGCATTTGGTTCGATTTGTGCGGAGTCCGATTATATGCGTATACAGCAGCTGTCAATGCTATATCCCATAGATTTTCGGGTAACTTCGCATCGTAAATATATGTTCTCACCTTCTTCCGAATTGTCTGGTTAAATCGCTCTGACACACCATTGTGTTCAGGCGTAACTGGGGCTGCTAGTTGTAATTCTGCGCCCAAATTATTCAATACTTTTACCGTGTATCCACCTGTATACTCAGTCCCTTGGTCCGAGCGCAAATAACACACCTTTGCGTCGTACCCTCGAAGATTTCTCGCGCTCCTTACATATCTTTCAAGACAATACCCAGTTTCACTCTCATGAGTCATAGGGTAAGCTATTGCTAGTCTTGAGAAATTATCTATGAATACAGATATAAATCTGTATCTTTTGGGATGAGAAGGTGGTGAGATTGGACCCATGGTATCAGAATGAATAATTTGTAGGAGAGCAGTAGCCTGAGTACGTACTGATGGAAAAGGCAATTTGTTCGATTTGGCTATAAGACAGATTTCGCAGTCTTTTAACGCCTCATCGAAAATCGCATCTTGCAGTTCTTTATTTTTGGGGAATTTAGCTTGCAATGCCTTGAGATAGGTGATCGAAGCATGACCAGATCTTACGTGCCACAACATGGCATTTTTCTTTTCAAGAAATCTTTTTGTGTCCAACGAAAATGGGGATTCATCAGGGTTAACTTCTGTCATGGAGGCCTCATCTATATTATGAAATTTTCTATCTGTGATAGAGATCGAAGTATCATATTCTATTATCAACATCATTCACATCTTCCATTCTCACATCTTTCATTCGTTACAATTTCAAACTCTTCACTGCTACCAGGCATCGGAACCGATTCTGGTAAAGACTGAACTTGAGCTGTCACACTTCGTGTATTATATCTTTTCGCATCTGAATTCGCATCTACTGTATTAGCAAATTTCTGCCTGTTTATTTCCTGTGTGACAGTCTCGCCATTGGGCGAATCTTTACTGATTTCTAGTTCTATTAGCCAATAAGTTCGTTTGTATATGCCTGATAGGAGTGTTTTGTTTGAGCAGGGGACAAAGATACTTATTTTGGTACTATCTAAATATATAGCTAGTCCCATATCAGCAAATTTTCGTAACGACAAGAGATTATCTTTTAATGCGTTAGCGAAAATGACTTTATCGATTTCTAGGATTTCTCCGTTATTCCTCTTCCTTTTCATACCACTCACCAGGCCACCACCATTTGAGTTATGAGATCTCTTAGTCTTATTGACACACCATCCTTTTCCCTTTCCAGTGTATTTGGGACAATCAAATGCCTTGTGCCCACAGTCATTGCAGTTGTAGCACCGGACAACTTTCCCTTTGTTGGGGCAGTCAGTTGCAATGTGCCCTGAGCTCTGGCACTCATACCATCGGATCGAGGATAGGTTGGCCTGATTTGCGCTCCTTGGGATGGTGTTAGAGCTTGATTTTCTCACCTGCTCTTCCTGTACAACAATTGCTTTTAGTTCATCGTACGAAATACTTCTGCCGTTATGTCTTTTTGAAGCAAACTCAATAGTTTGAGCTGTAGGCACTGATACCATAACAGCATTGTAAAACACATCTCTTTTTTCGTCTTCCAATAATGGCTTGGCGCCGGGAGAGTTTTCAGAGTTTCTCACCACATTTTCAAATCTCTCACAAAATTCGGCAGCCGTTTCCTTTCCAATTATCTATACCATGTTATACAGCACCTCGCGTATAGTGTAAGATGCTAAATTTACCTCGCCTGCTTTGATTTGTTTCAGTTTTGCAATAATCATCTGAGGATCCTTTAAATGCATTATTTTAGAATAGTGAGATTGATCCAAGTGATTTATTAGGATGTCACGAGTTCTAAACTTGTGATCCTCCAAAACTGTCTCATGCATACGCAAAGTGCTGTTCTCATCAATAGTGTGTGAGAGGTTACAGGCTCTCAGCTCTGACACAAAATAATCCAGAAAGTGCTCAAATCTCGTCTCACTTGTTAATTTGTAGTCTCTTTTTAGATTGGCACTTTTAATGAAATCTAATTTTAAGGTGTCATGAAAGTCTTTAATTCTCGAGTTATCACTGTTCTGTGTCTGAGCTAGAGTTTTCTCATCTGAATTTCTGTCATCTGAATTTTTACTTTGTTCTCTCATCTTTACTGAATTAGAATTTTTGCTATTACCTTTTGATTTTACTTCAATATTTTGAACCATGTGTTTGTTTCTCATTTCTCTTTTCGTCATTTTCAGAGGTCATTAAGCTCTCATCTTCACTCTCCTCTCTGTTGTACAGGATTGTCAGGCCCATGACAATTTCGTTGACCTTATCAAGATGTTTCGCATAGTCCTTTCCGACAGTAGTCATAATGTTTTGAAACTTGATACTTTGGTCTAATCTCTCCTTCTGACTGATTTTTGATTCTTCTTTGAGTTTTGAAAATCTTTGGTTGTTAACACTCTCTTCTTTCTCCATTACGTCCATCAATCTATCGATACTCTCAGTGAGTCCCTCAACGGAATTGGATGTACCTGCCAATTTGTTCTCTAGTGTGGCTACTCTCTTTTCAGTATTATTTACTGTACGGGATTCAAGAGACTCATCATTATTATGTTCAAATGGTTGGTGCATTTGGATTTTGTTAGATTTCAACAATCTGAGATTAGGTACTCGGTTACTCACTTATCTCAATTTATCTTCACCTGTTTGTTTGACGCTCTCAATCATGGACTCAATTTTATTGAGCTTGGCCAAGATTGTATCCTCTGGCTTATCTTTCTCCTCTTCTCTCTCATCTTCTTTCTCATCTTTCTCCTCTTCTCTCTCATCTTCTTTCTGATCTTTCTCCTCTTCTCTCTCATCTTCTTTCTCACCTTTCTCCTCTTCTCTCTCATCTTCTTTCTCATCTTTCTCCTCTTCTCTCTCATCTTCTTTCTCATCTTTCTCCTTCTGGGACTCAACATCACATCTTATGTCAATCCCATTATCAATTATTGAGGTACTTGGTTCATGAATCGAGTCGTCCTCTGACCTCGGCCTTGGCATTATGGCTGGTGTTTCTGCCAAGACTTGATCCTCATACCATTGAACTATGGTATTTCACTGATCACTTTCTTGCAGATTAACAACACACTTAGCCAATTCTTTCAATAATTTTGTACTCGAGATTTTACTTTGTTACATGATCATATTTGCCATAGGTCATCTTTAAATAAGTTTACCGAACAACAAGCATAAATTAATTCAAAGATTGAATGAACCAACAAGAGTGGCTGAACACAAGACGTTCCGAACCCATCCGCCACCCAACCGGTCAGAGATATGTTTATATAATATTGTAAATTTACATTTATTGGATTTTTCCAGCAAAGGATATATTTGTTTACACTGATCAGGTGTTCAGGTGTTTATTTTTCAAAAGTGCTACCAATTATTATGTATATATATATATATATATATATATATATATATATATATATATATATATATATATATATATATATACATACATACATACATATACTAGCCTATATATATATACATATGCACTTTTATAAAACTGTCTCGTCTTATCGTAAATGTCTAACATTATTTACCTGAAGTATAGGGTTCATCCTTTTCAGGTATTAAAGTCAGATTATCTCCTTCAATTTTAACTAAAATATCCTCCCCCTTGTGATTTATGTCAAGGTGGAAGAAGCTTGTCAGCACCTCCCACGCCGACTTTTCTTTCAAGATAGCTGTGGATAGAAAATCTAGTTAATTTAAAATCAATGGTATTATACACAACTTCTCTTTACATACAATAGCTTAATTAATTACACGTTACGCGCCTCTATTTGTTTTCGAGATCGAGCGGCGACAACGAAGCTTGGTTATGCGCAGAGAGTCAGGCGTGCCGAAATGGTAAACCGTTTGTTTACGTTCGCCCCTGCGCTCTGGCCAGTAGCGCGAGTGAGAGTCGAGCGCCCCCCTTTCTCTCCGCGCGCGTGCCGGCCGGCAACACGGGGTCGCGCGCTTCCAAGTTCTCGGAAACTCAACGGTCGAGCAACAATGATCAACTGTCCCCGCGCCTCGCTCACCTCGTCGCACTGAGGACCTCGCCTTTCTCGCGCTCTCAGCAATCACGCCTCGAGCGACCTCGTCTTTCGCCCCGCGACGATTGGAAACGTCGCGCGGCAGAAAGCCTCGTGCCGCGCTGAACGATATCGTCGCGCGCTTCCGAGTTCTAACGCCGCGACGAAACAGTCGTCGAGCGCTTTCAAGCTCTCGCGCCGCGGCGAAACAGTCACCGCAAGCTTCCAAGCTCTCGCGCCGCGGCAAAACAGTCGTCACGCTTTTCCGAGTACTCGCGCCACGCCAAAACACAATCGTCGCGCGCTTCCGAGTACTCGCGAATTCAACGGTCAAACAATAACCGATCGCGTGTCCCACGCATTGCTCGCCTTACCGCACTGGGGACCTCGCCTTTCTCGAATTTTCCGTTTCGCGCCTTCATTAAAATATTCAAGCACGCACCCCGTCAGTTGAATCTGTCACATGCGACCAGGAAACACCGAGCTTCGCGCTCCGACAAACACAATCGTCGCGCGATGAACGACATCCTTCTGGATTTCCGGTTGCAGGAGGAACAGAAAACTGCCAGGATGCTCGTTCGGTTGAACCTGCTCTCGCCTTTCTCACGCAATCAATCTAACCCACCGCACTATTCCCGCAATCACTTAGAAACACTTCAACGCGCAGTGAAAGCGGGCCTCTCCCATAACCTGTTGGTTATTCCGTGGGGCAGGTCAAATGAAAATGCTGCTAAGTAATATCTAATGTATTTATTAATGATGCGCCCCGACTCTATACACCACCACCGTGTGAGCGTCCGATCTCGACGGCAGTCGCGGGAATTGTGCCGACTGGCGCGACAGCGCCAGCTCTCGCTGTGGCCGGCGGAGAGGGGAGTAGGGCCGAATGTTATAAATAAATATCTGACAATTATATATTATGAAAATAATAATCAATAAAATTCATATGCATTAGCGTCAGTAATGAGATTCAACAGATATAACTCCAAAATGCGAATATTCGTATGCATAAGCGTTACACAATCAAAAATATAAGTAATCAGTAGAAATTGATTAATCTAGTATCTGAATATAAGATAAGACATATCAAAATTAATCCCTTGTTCTTTTATAATTAACTAAACATAAGCAAATGGTGGTTTAGGATGCCAATGTCAGCATGTCGACTGAAGTTTTATTTGAATAAGGATAAAACCTAATGCCCGATAATATCAAGGTGGCTAGGGTCGCTGATGGCAGTGTCATGAAGGTGCGCTTCTGGTATTTTTGTTTGAGGAAGCTGACTACTTTGACAACCTGGGCATCAGTTAGGTCCAGAGTCAGCTACTTCAAGCGAAAATACCAGGAGCACACCCTTGGAACATCGTCATCGGGTACCCTGACTACCTGGACATCGTTCGGGTCTAGACTCAGGTACTCCAACCAGAAAATCCAGAAGCGCATCCTTGGAACACCGTCATCGGGTACTCTCACTATCTGGACATCGTTCGGGTCTAGGGTCAGGTACTCCAACCAAATATACCAGGTTGGCAAGCTTGGAACACCGTCATCGGGTACCCTGACTCCCTGGACATCGTTCGGGTCTAGAGTCAGGTACTCCAACCGAAAATACCAGGAGCGCACCCTTGGAACACCGTCATCGGGTACCCTGACTACCTGGACATCCTTCGGGTCGAGGGTCAGCTGCTTGGAACGAAAATTCCAGGAGCGCACCCTTGGAACACCGTCGTCGGGTACCCTGACTACCCGAACGATGTCCAGGAAGACAGTGGACTTCCTTGACATCGATCGGGTCCAGGGTCAGGTGCTTCAAGCGAAATTCCAGGAGCGCATGCTTGGAACACCGTCATCGGGTACCCTCACTACCTGGACATCGTTCGGGTCTAGGGTCAGGTACTCCAACCAAATATACCAGGTTGGCAAGCTTGGAACACCGTCATCGGGTACCCTGACTCCCTGGACATCGTCCGGGTCATGAGTCGGGTACTGCAACCAGAAGTACCAGGAGCGGACCCCTGGGAACACCATCATCGGGTACCCTGACTACCCAGGCATCGTTCGGGTTCAGGGTCAGCTGCTTCGGGCGAAAATACCAGGAGCGCACCCTTGGAAAACCGTCATTGGGTACCCTCACTACCTGGACATCGTTCGGGTCGAGGGTCAGCTGCTTCGAACGAAAATTCCAGGAGCGCACCATTGGAACACCGTCATCGGGTACCCTGACTACCCGAACGATGTCCAGGAAGTCAGTGGACTTCCTTGACATCGATCGGGTCTAGAGTTAGCTGCTTCAAGCGAAAAAACCAGAACCACAACCTTGGAACACCCTCATTGAGTACCCTGCCTACCTGGACATCGTTCGGGTCTAGACTCAGGTACTCCAACCAGAAAAACCAGGAGCGCATCCTTGGAACACCGTCATCGGGTACCCTCACTACCTGGACATCGTTCGGGTCTAGGGTCAGGTACTCCAACCAAATATACCAGGTTGGCAAGCTTGGAACACCGTCATCGGGTACCCTGACTCCCTGGACATCGTTCGGGTCTAGAGTCAGGTACTCCAACCGAAAATACCAGGAGCGCACCCTTGGAACACCGTCATCGGGTACCCTGACTACCTGGACATCCTTCGGGTCGAGGGTCAGCTGCTTGGAACGAAAATTCCAGGAGCGCACCCTTGGAACACTGTCGTCGGGTACCCTGACTACCCGAACGATGTCCAGGAAGGCAGTGGACTTCCTTGACATCGATCGGGTCCAGGGTCAGGTGCTTCAAGCGAAATTCCAGGAGCGCATGATTGGAACACCGTCATCGGGTACCTTGACTACCTGGATATCGTTCGGGTCCAGGGTCAGCTGCTTCGAGCGAAAATTCCAGGAGCGCACCCTCGGAACACCGTCATTGGGTACCCTGACTACCTGGATATCGTTCGGATCCAGGGTCAGCTGCTTCGAGCGAAAATTCCAGGAGCGCACCCTTGGAACACCGTCATCGGGTACCCTGACTTCCTGGATATCGTTCGGGTCCAGGGTTAGCTGCTTCAAGCGAAAATGCCAGAAGCGCACTCCGGAACTCCCTCATTGGGTACCCTGACTGCCTGGACATCTTTCGGGTCCAGGGTCAGGTGCTTCAAGCGAAAATTCCATGAGCGCACCCTTGGAACACCGTCATTGGGTACCCTGACTGCCTGGACATCTTTCGAGTCCAGGGTCAGGTACTCCAACCAAAATTACCAGGAGCGCCCCCTGGGAACGCCGTCATCGGGTACCCTGACTTCCTTGAAAAACGTTCGGATCCAGGGTCAGCTTTTCCAAGTCAAAATACGAGGAGCGCACCCTCGAGACACTTCTATCGGCGACCCTAACTACCAAGACATTATCGGGTATTAGGGTATATCCAAATAAAACTTCAGTCGACACGCCGATATCGGCATCCTAAACCACCATTTGCCCATGTAGAATCAATTATAAAAAAAACATGTGATAAATTTTGATGTCTTATCATCTGTGTTTAAAAAAATCAGCATTAATTTCCCTGGAATCTATGGGACACGGACAACAATTCTCCTATATTCTTCTAACAATACATTAACAATTTATTTTCAATCCCACGGTTGCAAATCTACGCGGGAAGCAAGAGCATGTAAACGTTGTTACGTACTATGCGTGAACATAGCTGCTTTATCAGGCTACCGCGGCTAACTTCAGGCTCGTAAGATGGAGAACAATTTCTCTGGTCGAGAAAAAAGTAGTAGATCGCTTGACACGGTACTCCAAACTCATTATTGCGAACGAGTTTTCGAGTATTTCTTTTTGTCAATCGCTCAATTGGGATGCTAGATGAGTATTAAATCCTGTTTCGCATCCAAATAAGTCGTTTTGGCTAAATCAGTGCCAATGTAAAAGTCGAGCGTGCGATCTCAAACATTATATAGTTGCGGTGTCTTCTGTTTGACGCATGGAACACTACCGCGTTCCGTGATCAAATGTATGTGAAAAAGTGATAATATGCCTCTTTGTCTTTGGTGAATGTTTCTCTGTTACGGATTTCGAACTAGTATGCTATTTTTTGTAAATATAGATGTATCACATTCATGGCTTTTTTCATATATTCCAGTTTATTCTGTAAACGATGACACGAGAAAGTAGCGAAATCTAGCATCAATTGGTGTATTGAACTAGTGAGATTAGACCTAAAAACATTTTCCTTTGAAAAAGGTATACGTTGACGACAAGTATGTTCCGTATCCCTCAGTTCATTGTTGAATAACTTCTTATGCGACTAAATTTTTCCATGTAAAGAGAAATTTGAAAATGTCTGTTTGAACTCAGTCCATCCCAATGCATGTAAGATAATATGATTCACATCTATTATAGTTTTTGTAAATACAGATGTGTCACTTCAATAGACATTTTTACCAAGCCACTATCGTTATATGGGGCGTTTTTCGTCAACTCTCCAGAGCCAGCGCACGGACGCTAAAACCTCACGTTTCCGATGCTTGTTTTTGACTTTATATGACCAATATCTGAATAATGTTGGATATGCTATTAATGTAGTTTTTTCTCAGCTTTCCGATAGTGAATTCAGTTTTCCAAAGCTTCTACGTTTTTCAAAAAAAAAACATAATACATGCCATATCTCAAAAACCTATTTTTTTTTATTCTTTCAAATAGTCTAGATCGGAAGCTGAGGTTTTTTTACGTCGATATAGCCCTTGAAAAAATCTACCTTGTTTTTTGTATTCGAGTAATTGAGTATCGAACATGAAAAAATGCGCTGCACCGAGCCACTCCGCGCTGCTTCCACGCACTTAGGCTCGAGTTTAGCGCGGTGCGGCGCATTTTCTCATGCTTCTAGCGTCTAGCGCACCGCGCTAAACTCGAGCCTAAGTGCGTGGAAGCAGCGCGGAGTGGCTCGGTGCAGCGCATTTTTTCATGTTCGATACTCAATTACTCGAATACAAAAAACAAGGTAGATTTTTTCAAGGTCTATATCGACGTAAAAAAACCTGAGCTTTCCCAGCTGCCCAGCTGCCCCATATATATTTCAGTTTATATTTTCAATGATGACATGAGGAAGTAGCGAAATCTGATATCAACTGAAAAGTATCCAACATTCATGTTCCGATAGAATGTACTGAAATCAAAAATCTATGTCTAGTAGTACATACATTTCAAATACTTCTGCCAATGTTGAGATCGAAAGTACAAAAATCACAATTCTATGTCGAGTAATTAAACAACTAGTATCACTTTGTAAGGGTTCAGTATTAAATTCATAATAATTCGAAATTGAATAAAATACTCCATAATCGGAATTATCTTTCACACAGTACAACAAAAGTTATTTTACAAGAATCTCAAATCCTAATGATAACTACATGAATGGAACTTCTACATTGCAATTCTTAACGTTTGAATATTACAATTCTACATCATGATATTATTTTCATTCACGAATTGAAATGTATTTATTTTGTTTTACTTTTTTCTATTGTTTTCAGTCACATACTTGCCACATACTTGCCACCAACTTATAATTACTTTATAAGTTTGAAATCCATAGCAAAGAAACATGAAGCAGAGAGAAGGCTTCACATTCTGTAATTATTATCTTAAATGTATAAAAATAGAAAGAGAACTAAAACACATCTTGCAATTTTTACCTACTCAAAAAAATGTAGTCGCTCAAGCATATATTCAACAACGAAACACAGAATACAAAACATACTTGTCGTCAACGTGGACCTTTTTGAAAGGTAAATTTTCAATCATGAAAAAGAAATCTACTTATGGTGTATTTTGAATCAAACCATCTATATAATTTTTGTACTGTAACTCTAAAAAGATATATGGGCAAATCTCACAACTAAGGCGAATCGTGACAGGGAAATTAATTTTTCCAAAAATGGTCGCACACTGACCAGCTTTTAGTAATATCTACTAAATACCGTGTACATTCGAGATCTTATCAGTCCTTCATTCTTTTTGCACCGCTGAAAAAGTTGGAGGTAAAAAACGATGAAAAAAATTTTTTTTGGTATCACAAATTTTTCTTAGATGTTTAATTACATTTACATTCAGAAAATAGTTTTTCGACATAGTAGGCGTAAAGTAGCCGTTTTTGGTAATGTTTTATGGGCGTAAAGTTTATTTTTACACCCTAGACCGTTACTATGATAACCAAGCAGCAGTACTTGATTTAGTATACCTTTTTAACGATGTGGCCTAATTTTGCAATGTTACCATAGTCACAATATATATATTTCGTTCAATAGAAAAACTTGAACATACTGATAAATTAACTAAATTGAAGAACAAACAACAAATACATCATATTAATATGATTCTCACACTCCCAATTCAACTTCGGATCAATAATCAAAATGGAGTCATTTTTTCTTATTTCGGATCCATCGAGAACGTTTCGAGGCACATTCATCATTTTCTACTTTCTTATGGTCCATAAATTCTGGATGTCTTTTTCTTCTATTTTTTTCTCTGATTTATTTTTACTATTTTTCACTGTTACATTAACCAATGATTTTTCTCCGAAAGACCATTCATTGTGACATAGAGAAAAATGATTACATGGTTGATCATATAATTGATTGAATATACAGTAAGAGCACGATAAGTGATTTGAGTACATCAGATTTTCACTACTTCTTGACCAAACTAGTTGGTAATTTTTTTTTGTATTTGGCACCACTTTTAGAGTAACTTTAGTTATCGTATCAATTTTTTTAATTTCTTCTTCATGGATCAGAAAAGCTTGGATTTTCGATTTTGAATGGATGATGTTCAGCATACATTCAGCAGAAGTAACATCATTTCCTTGAGCAACAGCTCTGTCACATAAACTTTTTACGCTTCCACCAATACCATCAGCAGAACTTTTTCCATGCCCAGGTGACGTAAAGTTCCATGTAGCATGCTCTAAGCCCATAGTTGCAAAAAAATGTCTGGATAGAAAGAAGTTCATTTTATTTTTATACTGCGTTGATGGGCCGTTACTTTGAAAGTGTATGATACTTAAGTTTGGGATTTCACTCTTCATAAGATTAAGAACGGGCTGTAATTGAGCCCATATGGCTGCTGCATCATGACGAAGGCATTTTGAAATTGAGCAAAATGATGAGCATAACAGTTTGCCAGAAAACGGATCTCGATAATAAAATGCTCCAGTATGTAATGATACTTGGATTTGCGATGCCCCAAAATGAACGCTTTGAATTTCTTCGCTGTATTTACATTTATATTTCTGAGAAAAGTCGACTACGATATAAGCTTCATTTTCTTTCAAGTGAGTTTGAATGTTATCTAGAGCTTTGTATTGTTGTCTAGTAATGTAAACATGATCTAAATACTGTGGAATAGATTCATTCACTTCTTTCATTAAATCATTTACATTGCAAATTACCTTCTTTTTGAGCATAATATTAACGTTGTATGTGAGATTTTTTGCCCCCAACCTACTGACTTTCTGATTTTGCCATTTGAAATAATAAGTAAGACTTTCGTCATGATTACAAATGATTTTTTTGTCTCACACTTTACGCAATCTCCATAATAACGGTCTTTGTCATCAACGTTGCATATAATCGATTATATGAAAGTCAACGAAGAAGCACTACTTATAATTTTCATGGAATGTAATTTTGAAATGAGAAATTGCATATTAGCATGATTCTTACACACACAAGTATTTAGATCAGTTACTTTTGATTCAACGACCCAAAACGGTTTTGCACGGTAAACGGTTGATCTTGATATCTTTAACAATTCTTCAGTTTTGAATTTTTCATATAAGTTGTCCATGGTATCCAATAAAATTCTTTTCCTTTTTGTGACTTTATTTTTAGTTATTTGATCTTTGACTCCTGGTGTAATAGCTGAATTTTCATTCTTTTCTAGAAAAGTTTGGACACATTCCAATATTCCTTTTGTGATAGCTGATTTTTTAGCATTGAATGATCTTAAAACTAATGACGTACTATTAGAATACTTCTTCTGCGCTCTGTAAACCACCAAGTGTTTCATTTTACGCATAATTTTATACTTTTTTAGTATCTTTCCAGATAAGCATTGATTGAGAACTAAGTTTGATGTCCGACTCTTGAACATTAGCTTTTTCATTTTTATTTGATGTTCGATGGCTTCGGAATAGGTTAATTGTTCGCGGATTGCACGAGATCCTCGCTGCTCAAATTTTTCAACATTTTGCATAATTTCATCTCTTTCATTTTTCAATTGTCTATAATATTTCATTTTTCATTTAGCAATTATATTGTTTTTACCTTTAATCTTCTCCTTCAATTCACTTATTGTTCGATATAATCTTCTTAACCTGCTTTGCATGAATTTAAAAGATTTTAATAAAGATTCTCTGCATTTCGTCTTTGGTCGAGCGTTGATATTTCTGATCTTGATTTCAACAATTTGAGAATAATTATCAGGGGAAATTGATAGCACGTCGTCTTCTATTTCACTAAGTGGAACTATTTGATCGTCTGTTGCTACTGTATGACTAGATGTAACCTTTCTCACCTCTGATTTGTAATTAATATTTTCATTGATCCCGCTCACGAACAGCTGCTTATATTTCCTTTGTAGATGGAAGTTACGAGTTGGAGTACCCTCAAAATTTTTTTCAGGATCTTCTCCGAAATAAAGAATTTCCAGAATATATTTTCCGAAACAATATATTGTAAACAGTATATTATGTTATATGAGAAAGTTTGATCAACTTACGTGATATTTCAAGGATCAATTGACTCAATATTTATTTGTGTATTTTTTGAAGACGTATTTGTTGATTGTACGATTTTTTACGGAGTAATTCTTTTTATTTATCTATACTATGTTCCATTCGTTTTTGTCTCATATACTCACGTTTTCTCGTCGATGCATCTATTTGTTGAATGACTAAGTTTAGTCCAAGAATTATGTGTAAAATTATATCTAGATGAATATTTTATCACTCACCCATCTCCGTTTCCTCATAAATTTGCCTGACTTGGCACGCCGAATTCCAAATCACTACAGCGATGTTATGATACAACCGATAATGAAGGAATAGAAATAGAAAGAGAGGGAATGAGAAAATGTATACTGTCTGGGTGTATACAGAAAATTCATATTGAGTATTACTCAGATTCTATTAGTAGGTAGTTATCAAAACAAACGTATAAAGTATACATTCGTATGCGTTTGTATACGTCAATATGTATAAATAATGAAAATATAATATCTCTGTGTACAAATTAATGCATTAAATGTTGTAAATGTACCTAAAAGAATTGTTGATTTTTTGAAAATTTTCAGTGATTTTTTCTTCACGGTTTTTTTTACACTTAATATGCTACTACAACTTTAGCGCTCTCCCAGAATATTCTCCATGTTTATTATAATGGGGAACAATCATTATCAAGGGATTCATTATCAAGTATTCATTCGGTAGGATTATCATACTAGTTAGATACTTGGCATTTAATGCTTTCTTATATCACCATTTCTATATATACAAAAAAGATTCAATTAATTCTACCTAAAAACATTCAGTCGACTGAAAATTTATCCAACAACGAACCACAGGATAAGGAAAATACTTGTCGTTAAGTATATCTTTTTCAAAGGTAAATTTTTACTATGAAAAACAAAACTGCTTATGCTAGCTGATGTACTGGCATAATTTTTTGACCGTATTGAGCTCATTGGCAGGTCGATCCTGACGTACGACTTGGGTCTGTCTGGTGGTTCTGATTGTTCACCGGCTGATTGGCCAATTATACTTGTGGGTTACGGCATATATTTCAAAAAAGTATGCTCCAATATGGGTTATCCAAAGAGGAGACGTTGGTTGACCGGTATTCAAACGATCCTTCCTGTATAAACTGAACGCTGGCTAATTTTCAAGCTCCCTTCAATATAGACAGTAGAGCGCCGCGCTATACCTTATACACCTGCAACTCAACGCCTCGCCACCTACAGGTGCTCCATGGTACTTGGTCGGTTACTCGAAAATGAGCTCATACTCGTCAATTGTATAAAGCTTATTGAAAATCGAATCAAATCTCACTGTAATTGTAATGAAAAAAAAAATGTTATCGCGATCATTCGATTTTATATAAACACGGAAGAAAATCTTGAAAAACTAATAAAAACAATTCAAATTAAAGTTTTGAAAAATTTTCAAAATGTAATAATAATATGAATTTTCGTCTAAAATAATTTGTTAGCATGTCATAGGTGGATATATTTTCATGAAGCCATCAACATCAAGCATCAACAATTTTATAAATATGCGATGATATATGCTTAAATGCAGTCTCCTCTTTCAATAGAAATTTATAACAATTAAAATTTCAACATACAAATATAATGCACTATTCACAGCTTAGTTCAAACTGCATCTAGATGAATGTGAATTGTTATTAATTTTCATTAATGATCACACACACACAATGGTATCTTTTTGATGATTCACCAGATACTGAATTTCAAGTATTGCTAGAGGTGACAGTGAGCTAGTATAGTCAACATTAATTAGTTTTGAGTTCCACTTTACATCTTCAAATTGAAGAATATTAAAATCACCGATAGAAGAGTCAACTAAGCAAGCATGTCAGACGTCTCCTTCTGTAAAGTTGTGGAGCTTCATGAAAAACTGCTTTCCACGAAAACTGTTATTCAGACATAACTCTTCTCATTTTTTTTTCTTTTGTCACAATATTTATTAATTAATCATTATTTCCATAGTAGTAGGTGATGAATTTCCATATTCGAGAAATATATAAGCTGGCGGATAAGAAATTGGTAACGTCAATGTTCCAAGAAAGATTTCCTCATCCTGTAACTTTAGCTCTTATGTTGAAACTTAGTTCTACATATCTACTAGTAAATGATTGAAAAAGATACATACAAGAATCAGATGCTACTTTTAATAATTTGAGTCGTGAAGAGGTTATCCGATAGATTGTGCAGGTTTCTGAAGAGTTTACATTTTGTCGAATCACCAATGTACACCTGGCATTGAAGTTTTGATAATTATTGAAGATGCCAATACTTTCATGCTTTCGATAGTAGGAAGTTTGACTTGCTTCTCTATACCAACAGCTTTTATTTCATTGGGATTCATAACTACTTGTTTTTGAACAGAAATTACTTATTGTCAATCTTAACCGGGTTCTGTGAGTATCATATAGCTTATAATCATGTTTGAATTGATGAGAGTGGCTTTCACTTGATTCGTTGTTTGGAGGACATTCATTTCTACAGGTGGCGGTTTATTTACAGGGATAGCTGGTAAAGGTGTTTCTTCTTTCTTTTTACCACTCATAGTTTAAATTTTTTTGTTCACTCCTATTAAGATTTTGACTCTGTCTATCAGATTCATCTTCTTTTTTTCGAACTCTTCATTGCATTGACGACAGCTGCCATTTCCAAATCCAAACAACAGACCTGGTCTCTATATCCATATGGATATATCTATATCCTTTGCTCACCTCTAAATCTAACACTTGTCCTGGAAGACATGGGTCCAAAATCACTTTCACTATTCTGATGACCTGGATGATGGAAAAATGGCATCATCTTCTGCTCTTTCTTCATCTTTCATCTATCAAAAATTTGCCTATTGATACTGTAACTTGTAGAAGCTTTTCATTTTCTTTAACATTGATGATCTGCTGCTTTGCTCTCGTAAACAGCTTATCCAAGTCCCATCTGCATCTGGATGTATATTTACCAAGAAAAAAATATTTTCTCACAAAGCATCGTTCTCACGAGACCATCAGAAACCGCTATCAAATTAAATCAATTGCAAAAAATATACTTATCTGACGTTTTCTTCTTCACTGCTAGAGGTTATCTTATGTTTGGTATTTCGCTGGACACCGTAAACTGAGCAATATATACTACTTCATGAGACGATTGCTACACTCGATTCGAGAGCGTATAAGTATAGGTACATGCGCAGTCGACCGGCCGCAGTGGTAACCAACCTCACCGGCCGTCACCCTCTCACCACTGGGCACCGCTGGTGCTCGCTAGCTCGCTTGCTTGTATATCTATAGCGTATCAAATTCAAAGAGAATGGATAATCCATTCAAAACCTGAATTTTGACGTGATTCCAGGAAAAAAGCAGAGGCCAACTTATGTACCGGGAATTCCGCTCTAGAAATTTTCGATCGAATTTAACCGGCGACTCCATCGGTATTATAGTTCATTCGGAACCATTCGGAACCCGCGTTCATGATATTTTACCTAAACTGAAAATATCCGATACACGGTTAAGGTATCGTCAAAATCTGGAATAAACCTGATAACATGCCCGATCAGCTGCAGAATTTGAGACACAAAAATCTGAGTAAACACAAGTATACACGGATTCACTTAGAATCTTCTAAGGCTTAGTACGTACGAAAGTCACGTGCAAAGCGAATACCAAAAAATAAGCCAAGCGGACTGAGTTCCTAATTTTAAGATGAGTAAGAAAATTTCAAGAGGGAGTAGCGTGGGTCATTCAGAATTCCATCTCAAGGAAATTTTAGAGGAGAAGCTGTGTCAAACTTGCATAGCAAGAATCCTGCTCTAGAAATGCTCGTGGAGCCCGTGAGGTGAGTGAGAAGGGCCACTCTCACCCGACGCGCGCGGTTTTGCAGGCGACGGCACGATTTCACGATCGGTGTGTACGTGGATGTGGTCACCGGTCGACGCAGCGACCGAGATGTGAAGTAAAAGTGGCGAGAGGTCGGTGCGGCGACTTGAGTGTGAGTGCGGCCCACGATGCGGGCAGCGGATTGGGAGTGCAAGCGGCTGCGCGAGGCCCCGAGTGAAGCGAAGCTGGCACCAAATTGCGAGCGCCGGCGAGGAGACAGCCGCAGTCACAACGTAGGCAGAAATGGCCGCGGCCGCAGGGTTGTCGTGACCCGATTGTTTCTCGCCTATGTGAGAGCCGTGAGAGTGAGGTGAGCCAAGTATGAATGAGTCAGTCCCGCTAAATAATAATCAGACTCGCCCATACGTGTAACTGTGATTAATATAGAAGAAAGCGAACCCAAACCGCAAGGCTATTGATTTTATTAGTGTGAGATAACCGATCTATATGAATGTATGATTAATTGTTTTGATGTAATTTGACTGACTAATAAAGAAAGAAAAGAGGCAATCAATCAATCAATAGACAGGAGGGAGCGGCTGCCCACAGACAGCCAATATAGCACTATTCTATGAGGGGATGAGTGAGATTGCCAAGGCATTGCTTGAAAAATGAAACGGACACACGAGTTGTGGACCGGTGCAGACGAAGAGCCAAATAGTTGGGGGTGTGAGACTGACAAGTTATTCCTTGGTCTTGTCGAAAGTGAAAGTTTCTGATATGAATGAGTTAACCCATTAACGCCCAAACGGCCGCTCGAGAAAATAATGAAATTATTCTTTAAATACTTTTCTATGCAATCATAGCACAATTTCATCATTTTTTTTCTCGAAAACTATGGATCAAATCGAAAAATTTCCAGGAACAAAAAAGTCTTGGAATTACTCAGAAAACATTCTCGAATTTTTTCAGAAGTTTTTAAGCAATTTGCGTTTTTTTGAGAATTTGAAAAATCAATATTTTGAAAAATTTGATCGAAAGATTCTGAAAAAATTCAAAAGTGTTCTTCGGGTGATTCTAAGACTGTTTTGTTCTTGAGAATTTTTTGATTTGACCCATAGTTTTCGAGAAAAACAATTGCCAAGTTGAAAGCTACAATTTTTTCGATCGGCCACCATTTTGAGTCTTCTAAAAATAAATTTGAACAATTACAACTATACCAATTTTCAGTTAAGGGTTCATGGACGCTCGAAATTCACTTTCCGGGGTTCGTTGCGACCGGTTTCCATGTTTTACGGTTGACACAAAAAAAATTTTGACTCGAAATTTTGTGTTTTTTGCAATCAATTGTTTATAACTATGAGGGCGTTTATTTAACCGAGATAAAAGTAACGGAATCGGAAAGCTGACAAAATTTTGCACAAGAAAATGTTCTTCCCAAATTTTTTGAACCATTATAGCCATATGTAATCTATCGCTCAAAAAAACGGCCGTCGAGCGGCCGTTTGGGCGCTAATGGGTTAATAGCTATGTACATTTCTAACACTTTATTAATAGAACAGTCGAACTTCATCTAACTATCAAACTCAGCTTATTAATTTAACTAGAGAAACAATATAAAATTAGTAAATAGCACGTGGCAGAAGAGCTGTAAGCGCGCAAAGCCGTGTATTTCCGCACTCCCACCGGCATATTGTCGAACCTCCGGAGTTTACGTCTCATTGCTGCTATTTTTTTCTCTGACTCTTCTGTAATATACTAAATATATATTTTAGAAAGTTATTATTTCGAGCTTCATTTCGAACGTTTATTTCCAGTTTAATAACTGTTTCATCCAATTGTTATAGATTTCAAAAGATAAGAGTTCCATGAATATATCAGCGATTTGATCCTTAGAACATTTCCATTCAATTCTAACCAAGTTTTTAGCAATACATTCTCTAACATGATGTTTCATAACGTCTATCATGTGTCTCAATTTGCTACTAGCACATGCAGCTTCATTGTCACACCATAAAGTCATCGGCAACATAGACATGCTTAAAATTTCAGAGATTGTAATATGTAGTGCAACTGATTATTCATAAGCTTCGCTTACAACATACTCAGCTCGACAAGTAGAGCTATAATATTCTGTTTGCGAGTTTTCCAGGCAACTGTATCTCCGGAGAGTTGAACAATAAATCCACTAGTAGTAATAGAATTTTTGCAGTCTGCGAAACTTGCATCAGATAAGCTCTTAAACCGTCTAACTTTTCTTCTAGCTTTATTCCAACCTTCTTTGTATATATCAAATATCTCATAACTCTTTTAATCATTTTCAATTCATTTTCAGTGGGATTAATTTGTTGTCGACTCAGCACATTGACAGCATATGAGATGTCTGGATGGAATGTATTTGCTAGATAAAGCAACGAGCCTATGATTTCTCGGTAGGATGTGTTATTTTTACATACCACCCTGAGAAGGCACTGAGAATAGAATTTCAATTTTCATTGACTTTCCCAGACTGCTATCATCAATAAAAAAGCTCGGCGCAATAGAAACGCGCATAAAAACCGCGCTCTATTACGTCGAGCAAAATTAGAGGAAAAAAAGGGCAAGGCGGCTCTAACTCGCCACCGTATAAACAAGGAGTTGGCGAAACAGAAGAAATATAAGGCGGCACGCCTGCGCGGTAGCAACGCGCCGTACGCGCAAGAGTGAAATTCTTTCCACTCCCGGTAAATATACATACCTCACTTTTTTTCTCACCACGGCAGAATGAGTGGCGAGCTTGCGAGCATTTAAATAGAGGTGCTCGTGCTTATTCCGCTCATTCTGTTCGCAAAATCTCGAGTTAAAATTTTGTAACCCATTGCGAAGATTGGGGATGAATCATAGCTCCCCTGATTTGATTCATGGTAGCTCTGATTTATATGACTTCCCCTCTCCTGCATGGATCTCGAGTCATTTAAATGTATAAAATGGATGATGATGGATGTTCCGCGCTTCGCGTATATTCGTAAATGCTTCTAGTTTATCAAATCGAAAATGCATATCTTTACTTGCATACGATTATGCGATGCATAGCGGAACATTCGTTTTCATTCAAAATTTCTTCAAGTTTTATTTTTACATTATAATATGAGTAAAAATTTGTACCTATTCGTTAAATTTACAGATCTTGCGTGCGTCGACAGGTACCTCGCCGAGATCGAACTCATTCCAGTTCTTTGTAAATACTTTATCATTTTTACTATTTTTATAAGATAATATATTAATATAATTCAAGTTCATATTCAAGAGAGTATCTTGAGAAAAGTATGTTATAATTTAATGACACAGTCAAGAACTTATCTTGACAAAAGATGTATTTATTTCATACTTTGAATGCAGTCAAAAAGAGTGAGAAATGATGCAGGGAGAGTTCAGTGAGTCCTGTTCTCCCACTTCATTTTCTCAACTCATCATGTTTCTTCAGTTTGAATTGTATATATTATAAAATTATAGTTTCATTTATTCATACATATTCATGCCTCCTTCCCCTACAGGTCAGAAGAAAATTAAAAATTACTCCGAACCTCCGCAACCCCTTCTAACTGTGCCCGATCAGAACTTTCCTATCTTTGTTTTCTTTCTCGATTGGCGCGATCTTTGAGGCTTTATTTTGTCATGTTCAAATCTTTCCAGCATTTTTTCAATATAATTTTCTAGTGTCAAGATCATTGAATGTTTTACTCTATCTCTTTCAATTTCAATGCCCAAAAAGTTGTGAGGCTCCCAACGTCAGTCATTTCAAGAAAAATCATCGATCTCATAGTGTCTGCATGTACTATTTCCAGAAGTCTGTCTGCCCTATTTCCAACTTTAGTATGGGGCAATTTATTTAATTTTGATACAATGCAGATCTCGCATTCTAATATTGCGCTATCAAACTTGACATTTCGCAAATCACCGATATTTGGATGTTGTTCTTGAAATTCTTTCAAATATTTCAAGGAAACATGTCTAGGAATCTAGCATGCCACAATAGTGCTTTATTGTTTGAATAAAGTCTGTTCCTATCAGTTATAATTTCATTTGATTCGTTGATACTAGCTTAGGGATTATTATTTGAGTTCCTGTCCCGTAGGATATTTTCAAATACTGGATGTGTTACTGTCTCATTTTTATCAAGCTGGATATTTTCGGATTCGCTTTGTCCAGCGATTTCAAAATTTTCGTCAGTTGATTTGGAAATATTTGGTTTAGGTAATTTTCTAACTTTACTACTGGTCATATATCTAGGTTCTTTGGATGTTGAGTATGTTATCGCATTACTTTCATTGTAACTTATTTTATCTCTTTGAAATTCAATAATCCATTATGGCTTTTCATAAATATTCATTTTTTGATCATCTAGATAAATACCTGGACCTTGATCCACGAATTTTCAAAGGAATAGTAAATTCTCAGACAGGCTCTTAGCGTGTATTACATTATCTAGCTTAATTGTTTTCCCTTCATTGTGTGAATTTAACTCATTAACGCCGAGGCGCCTGGATTTATTGTCAACTTTTCGACACGATTATCTGTCATGTTACCGTCTTTGAAAAAATTCAGTTTCTACATATTTTGGCGCGAAATTTTAAGTTCTTTTAGAATCCGTGGTCAAAATTATGATGAAACCTTTAAGAAAAATGAAATGGCCGATTTGAACTCCAAAAACGTGAAAATTGGAAAAAAATTTCTTGATTTTTTTCTAATGCTATTGCCAAGAATTTGTTCTCTGAATATGGACAAAGGTAGACAAAATACTTCAGGTTCGAAAGGAAATTTTTGTTATCGAAGCGGAATCGCTTTTTTACGAAATGGCGACAATAACGTAAAAATTTCATCAAAAATATTACTCATTTTCTTTCTCGAAAACTGTGGACTTATTAAAAGAATTCAAAATAACAAAAATGTCTTATAATTATTCAAGGAATACTCCCAAATGTTACTTGGAATACTTCAAATATTCCTGAAACGTTTTGGAAAAATCAGATATCCCGAATTTTCAAATGAATCTGAATTGTATCAAAAAATTCTAAAAAAATTTTGAGCGTTCCTTAACTAATTCTAAGACAATTTTGTTGTTATAAAATTTTTGATAAATTCGAGAAATGATCAGATTGAAAAATTGTTAAAATATTGGGACGCTTGAGCGGTAACTAATTTTTTTCTCTCGAAAACTGGACTTTAAAGACTTTAAAATTGTATTCTTCTGGCATGCGATACCTCTCGAAGAAATGCTCCGATCGTCCTGAAATTTTGCACACAGGTCTCCGGAAGAAGTAAACTGAGTTCGGTGTTTAGCACCATCAGTTGTTCATTTTCATGGCAACCGTTGCAAACGTGTTTTTGAAAAAAGCTCCAAAAATTATTATCAAAACACGTTGGGTCTCCAATTCTTTCGACGATCGATGAGAATCGATGAGACATTCATTTTCAAACAACCGTTGTTCATTTTCCTAGCAACCATCGCTATAAAGATACGAAATTCAGCTTCGGACTGATCTTTTTTTGTCATACAAAAACTTTCGAATGAATGGTCCGATTGTCCTGAAATTTTGCACACGGGTCGGTCTCCGAAAGATGTAAACTGCGTTCGATTTTCAGAAACATCCATCCTTTATTCTTCTAGCAACCGTTCCTAGCGTGTTTTTGATAAGTTACCATATAATTTATGATAAATGCTCATTTGGGCTCGTATATTTATGGGAATCTATAAGAATCAGAGAGATATTTCTCGTTGAAACCATTGTTGATGTCTCTAGCAACCGCTGTTTATATCCCTCGCAACAGTAACTAGGGAGTCGGAGAAGTCAGATGAAGGTCCATTTTTGGAACTGTTGATGACTAAGAAGTAAGAGCATCGAAGCTCCGACATTTACAATAGCAACCATTGTTTACGTCCTTAGCAACCGTTACTATGGAGTGAAGAAAATGAGTTTGAGGTTCATTTTGCTTTCTCAAAATTTTGTTTTTGATTCTGTTTGGATAAATCATTGATATCCTGGCATCAGAACACTCAGAATTTGTTATATTTCCATAGCATTCGTTTCTAAGTGGATGAAGATTGATGCAAGTTGAAGTTCAATTACAATACTTTGAGGAAGCATACTGCTGTGACACTTGAAAGCGGTTTTTCAAATTTTCTAGCCGTTCCTGCATTCCGGCCTGTTCACCGTTATTATCATCATACGTTCCATTTTTTCTGACTATTTTGTCGTTTTCTAGCGATTTGACGTCGTAGTTAGCGATCGAGATTCTTTTGATGCTATTCCTGGTCGCCTCCGAAACAGGTTGATAACCGCACGGCAAGTTATCAGTGTTTCGTTAAGTCGTCATTAAAGCGTTAGAACACATAACACTCATCATGCAAACTTACACTCGTGAAATAAACTCGACGCACTGCGCTTATTCATTACACCAGAGATCTAGTGTGATATACATTCCAATCGTTTACCTAAGGGGTACTCGAAACCATTAGATGTACGCAAGATGACTTCGTTCCCATCTATTGCGTCCAACTTAATAGAATAACCTGGATGTTCGGTGCCTATGTGTAATTCCTCCGCAGTGGAAACGAGGAACAGGACTAGATTTCTTTCATTTGAATTGAATTCTAATCTAGTCAATGATTGTATTAATTCTATTCATTACGATTAATAAGAAAAAGGGAAATTTACTTTCAACTATCAAATTTAAATTAAACTATTTTTATGTATGACAAGGGGGTACCCCCCTGCTCGCTTCGCTTGCCAACCCCCGGATTAGGATTTCTTCGTAGCATAAATACTTCGACAAAATCTTTTTATCCGAAAATTCATGGAACGAATCGAAGCGCCTGGAGAGACCGTCAGAGAGTGATAATCGTGCACAATGTAAAGAAAAAGAAGTACGGTCGAGGTGTGTTGAATAAAGCTATCAATAAACTCCCTTTCGAACTTCATATACCAGGTTACCAGTACTGTGGACTTGAAATAAAGCTAGCTAAACATTTAGCTCGCAGAGGTCCTGGGATCAATTTTCTGGGCACAGATTGCAAGGAGCACCATATTGCTTATTCACTGAATCGGGAAAATCTGAAAACTAGAAATCTTGCAGATAGAGTTCTCGCTAACAAGGCTTGAGAAAGAATGCGTTCTAATGACGCAGAATTTGGTAAGAAGACAGCAGCTTGGGCTGTTACTTACATGATAAAATTAAAGAGTAAATTAGGAATGAGCATCAAGAGAAAGTTATCATCTCAGAGAAAGAAGAAGAGAGTTACTAAGAGGAAGGAGATAGCATCCAGTAAAGTACAAATTTTATGTGGGATTGGTATCGAGAGAACATTATGATCCCGAAAGAAGAAGAGCAGGATTGCTAGAAAAAAGAAGAAAACATCCAGAACATTGAGCCCTATCATCAATGCTGTCTCAAGATCAGTGATTCCGGATAGAAGTGCTAAAACAGTTATAAGTTGAGTTCTGAAAGATGGTCGAGCAGCTGTCAAGAGAGTAGGTGGTGAAAATTGAATAAAAGTTCCACGTATTCCACCAGTATCTTCAAAAATGGGTGGAATATTGCTCATTCCAATATTTGCTGCTTTGAGTGCGACTGGTACATTGGCAAGTGGATTGGCGGGGATAGCAAAAGCAATTAACGGAGCTGAAGCTGCAAAGCATCAACTGGAGGAGAGTCGGAGAAATAATAAAACTCTGGAAACTATTTCTCAGGTAAAATACTGTATTTGAGACTATATAGAAAAAATACGGTCTCTACTTGCGACCATATAGAGTAAAGGGATTGGGAAAAAAGCCCGAAGTAAGTATACCTGATAGAGCATTGTCTAACTTTGATATACTAAAGTATGCTCAGAAAATAAAAATTCCAAACTTTCGGGGTGTATTCATGAGGAATGCTTTACCATCCAATGGTCCACGATACCGGAAATCAGGAATTATCAATTCAGATGACGCCAGCGTGTCTGGAACTCACCGGGTATCTTATCAAAAGCGAGATAATGATGTTGTTTATTTTGAAATCTACGTGTTCATCGAGTAAAGTATAATTTTCAATGATATCAAGACTTCAAAACATTTGCCTACAGGTATCACTTATGCTTACAGTTTTTTAGTGGTTAGAGAGAAGATATATAACGTGCAGTTAACAGATCTTGAACTTATTACACTTTGAACTGCCATGGATTCAAAAACTTTGACTTTATCGGATACTGCATCGATTCTGGCAGCTCAGTTCTTTCCACCGATACAGTTCGTAACATTTAATTCCATTCCAAATATTGATGAACATAATAACAGATTTCAAGTTCGTGTAAAAAGAATTACAATACCGGCAGGAAGTTACGAGATCAAGGATATTGATGGTCATATACAAGGACAACTTTCTGACTTACCTCTGAAAATTATTCAGATCAATTCGTTAAGAATTGAATATAACATCACTACTGGTGCATATACAAATGAACACAAATTAACAGTTAAACCTCCAGTTCTTGAAAAGTCTCTGCATCAAAGTCGTCGCTGGGGGTAAACAACTTGCATATTCTTCTGCTGTTTCCAGAAAGCTGGAAGAAATTCTCAGTATTCAAATACCCATCGTATTTGATGAGAGTATTTTTCACTACGAGGTTCATGCTCATCAACCATATACTGGAGCCAATTTCAACAAAAATGATGAGATACGTATATCAATCCAGCTTCAGGACTTGTGGCTTCTATCATCAAGAAGCTCACTGCATTTGTGGATGGTTAGTCAAACCAGATAATACAGCTGCAGAACATACTAAGCTAGTTAAGAACAGTATCTATCACTTATTTGAAGGAATTAGACGAGAGATGAATGACATAGAGATTAATAGAAGCAAAAATGTTGGTCTCAGTACTCTCATGAAAGGCTGGATATCTTTCAATCCCAGACAAAGTACTGAGAAAGTTAGATGGCTAGATGGTGATGAGTAGAAGTCTATGAGTCTATGAGAAGAGTATGAGTCTATTTCACTCACAAGGGGACACCACAGTCTCCGGGTCCTGTATTTTTACCAAACCTGTTCTAATGTGCTCTATACCACATACGTATAGACTCATTTCAGGGATTTTGACTAATGAGGCCTCTTGTTGGAGTTATGGATACATCAAGTTTCAGAAAATACTGATATCTCTAGGTTTTTTTTCACATTTATGACATTGCTCGCTGACTCATTGAGTGAGCTTACCTAAGCTTCTGTACACATTGTTCACGCCAGAATCATGAATCCTACATGCTCCCCTACTATCGATAGCATTTTCACTCTTTATCATCATTTAATTTGTCACTAGTTCACATGTTATCTGAAATTCAGTAGTATACGATAAATAGATTATTCAGCTACAGCTGTCCAAAACACATCATCAACATGTCTCACTCATTGTACATTATTCTTAATTGGTAAACGAACCACGAAGAAATGCATTGGATGCCATACCCACCAATGCCAAACTTGTTTTACAAACAAACACAAAGTATGAATTGGCCATGAGATATGGACAATAGAAAGATAGAGAAGAGTTTCTGCAGTATTATAAGATTATATGGGAAAGAAAAGTGTCGGATGAGAACGAAGCGTATTTCGTACAGCTGCCATTAGGCATCGAGAATGCGTATACCAGCTGATGCACTGTGATGCACCGCTGTAAGTGTGCGGGAGGCGTGCTACCTGGATTTTATTAGCCCAAGCCTAGGAGCCTCGACCGAGGACAGAGTTTGGCAGTGTCAGCGAGGAGCTCGAACGGTATACATTGGATAGGAGCCCTCGACTGTTGTAGCGACCATCGTGTTAATAGTAAATAGAGCGTGTATGTTCTACTATAGAACACCGTGACCTTTTATTTATCAAAAAATCTCTTTCCAACTATCTTATAGTAGCGCAATTCCCTACAACGCAAAATCTGGCGACTGTGACAGGACTTTTTGATTGTTGACATCGTGTTTGTGGTGTGTGAATTGCAAGTGATAGTAGTGGACAGTAAAAATGTCGCTGGAAAAGGCCAAAAAGAAGAGGTCAGCGTGTCGCACGGCTTTTACGAAAGCGCATAATGAATATGTGGCAAAATGTAGAGACGCTGATGAGGGAGAAATTGCAGTAGCTTTTCGATTTCTCGAGAATAAAGCCACTGAATTAGACAAAGCTACAGGGGAGTATTTCGATTGGGCATTTGATACAGCCACGATCATTGAGGAGCAGCTAAATAAAGAGCAGGAGGATTCCGACGTTTATAGTCGTAAGTTTGTCGAGGCGGAAATCAATGAACGAGCAAGAAAAACACCACCTGCGCAATCGACCGCCGAAGCAGCTACGACCGGAGCAATCGTCCCGTAACATGCTGGTGATACGCTGCAGTTACCCAGGATCGAGATCGTCAAGTTCGATGGATCGGCACGCAATTGGTTGACGTTTTGGAGCGTTTTCGAGAAAATTCACGAAAACAGTTCAATCTGCAAAGTGAACAAGTTTCAATACTTGTCGCAATCTATGGCTCCAGGACTCGCGCTGCCGAAGTGTTGAGTAATTATACTCCGACAGACGCAAATTATGATAAGGTCATACCAAGTTTGAAGCAGCGTTTTGGCAGAGACGATCTGCAAATAAAAATATATGTGCGCGATTTACTGCAATTAGTGTTGCAAAATGCAGTAAAGACAAGCCAAATTTCTCTCGCCTCTCTGTACGATAAATTAGAATCGTATTTACGTGCTCTCGACAGTTTAGGCATGACAGCGGAAAAATGTGCAGCTATGCTGTATCCAATGGTCGAGTCTTCATTGCCTGAAGAACTATTGCGCGCGTGGCAACGCAATCTCTCCGCGCAGCCCACCGTACATTTGGAAGATTCGCCCGTTGGTGCTGCATCCAAGGATCGATTGTCACGACTCATCAAATTTATCGAAACTGAGGTACAGAGTGAAGAGGGAATTATTATGGCAATGCAAGGCTTTGAACTGAACAGTGAAGTTGAAGGCAGCGAAAAAAATCGTGCTCACGTGAAGAAGAATCAGACAAAAGGTTCTCAAGATAAGAATATTCCTAGTGCGACCGGACTTTTTAACGCCAAAAAGGAAGTAAGGTGTCTCTTTTGTGATTCTAAAGATCATTTCATTGATGCGTGTAGTCAAGCAGCAAAGTGGACTAACGAGCGAAAACAGGAATTAGTGGAGAAAAAACGCGCCTGTTTCAAATGTTGCCGAATCGGACATGGAGCGAGATTTTGTTGCAGTAAAGTGAAGTGCGACAAGTGTGGAAGAAATCATGTGACTTTGATGTGCCGAGGTGATCAAGTGACAGCAAACAACGTGTCGTCAGCTTTGAACAATGAAGCGAATCTTCTCAGTGCTGTAGGCTCTCCGAGAGTATTTTTGCCGACTTTGCGAGCATTTATGAGGAGCACTGACGGCACGAGCCAAATAAGCGTGCGGATACTTTTCGATTCTGGATCGGAAAATACTTATATTACAACAAGAGGTGCCAAGGCAGTGCAGTATCAGCCTATTGGTATGCAAAAGATAAATCATCTTCTCTTCGGTGGACAGCGAATGGACGCAGTGACGCACAATATTTATCAAGTGCATTTAGTAGCTACGGGCGGAAATTATACGTGTAATTTTGCCGCGCTTGAACAAGGGGTGCTCTGTGAGAAAGTTCCTATGCTGACAAAGGGAACGTGGTGTCGGGAACTCGACGCATTGAACATACGCCCTGCAGATGTGTTTTACGGCAGCGAATAGTTGACCATCCTCGTCGGCTCCGACATCTCAGGTAAATTGAAAACGGGCAATACGAAACAGCTGCAGTGTGGATCAACTGCCAAAGAGACTCATTTCGGCTGAGTCATTACTGGAAAAAATCCCGATCACCATAAAGAAGAGAGCGCGGCCATAACAGCTACTTTGATGTACGTGCGGGACTGTGATATTCGCAGATTATGGGAATTGGACGTTTTGGGGATTGAGGAGCCGCGTCGCAGTCTGAGTAAGAAGAGCAATTAAAGGCAGCCTTCTTAGAGACCGTAAAAATCGGCGCCGATGGCCGTCATGAAGTGAAGCTGCCCTTTTTTGAGAATCACCCGCAGCTGAGTGATAATAAATGCACGGCGCGCCGACGCACAGTGGGCCTGGAATGGCAAAAAACGATCAAAACCTCGGCTTCACGCGAATTCGCTCCCAAAAAAATATCTGTTTTGACAGAAAGATACCCAACACTGCCAGGTTTAATAATCCCTTCACCCATAATGAATTACCCCCACTCCAAAAACTTTACTATTGAGACAAACTGGGCTAAATGTGGTTTTCTACTTTAGGCGCCAGTCTTCTGGAGGAAGGGAGCTAAAAACCGAAACATGAAACCCAATTGAGGAGTTTCTGGGTGCGCTGAATTCGAATTTGCCATTAGTTTTGCAAAATTAATTTGTTTAAACAATTTTTTTAAACAAATTATCGCATAATTATTTTTTTTCGGAGAAATAAATCCCAAACTCAG
>JAJGXB010000050.1:49085-59625 GCA_020882725.1 Aphelinus certus
CCCAAGTCGATGTACGCTGTAATAATTTATTTGTGAACACTTCCACAATCAAATCATTCCATACGTATTTTTGTCCGGAGAATCTGATTTTGGGATTTATTTCTCCAAAAAAAATAATTATGCGATAATTTGTTTAAAAAAATTGTTTAAACAAATCAATTTTGCAAAACTAATGGCAAATTCGAATTCAGCGCACCCAGAAACTCCTTAATTGGGTTTCATGTTCCGGTTTTTAGTTCCCTTTCTCCAGAGGCCTGGCGCCAAGAGTAGAAAACCACATTTAGCCCAGTTTGTCTCAATAGTAAAGTTTTTGGAGTGGGGGTAATTCATTATGGGTGAAGGGATTATTAAACCTGGCAGTGTTGGGTATCTTTCTGTCAAAACAGATATTTTTTCGGGAGCAAACTCGCGTGAAGCCGAGGTTTTGATCGTTTTTTGCCATTCCAGGCCCACTGTGCGACGGCTAGAAACAACGATGGCAAAGCTGAAGAAGACGGCCTGGTACGAGGATTATGATGCAGTTTTCCAAGAATGGCTTGATGAGGGGGTCATTAAAGGATCCAGGAAGAAGAAGCGAATGGTTGGGGTCACTACATACCGCACCGGCCTGTCATAAAAGAGAATAGTACTACGCCCGTACGCCCGGTGTTCGATGCATCGGCCAAGGAGAAAGGCTTTCCCGCTCTGAACGACTGCCTACAGAAGGGACCGAACCTCATCGAGCTAATACCTGCGAATCTGCTGCGCTTTCGTCGAGGTAATATAGGTGTAATCGCGGATATTCGTAAAGCATTTTTACAGATAGGTATAAGCATAAAAGACAGAGATTTCCTAAGATTTTTTTGGTTTGATAAAGAAGGAAATATTGTGCAATTTCGTCATTGTAGAGTTGTTTTTGGAGTGAGATCGAGCCCTTTTATCCTCGGTATGATTATTTTATATCATTTAAATCGCATTTTGAATTTGATAGAAAGTAGTGATAAATTCGGTAAAGAATTGATTATAAAGCTCATTGATAGATTTTACGTAGACAATTGTATAACAAGCGTCGATTCGCTTGAAGAACTGCGTAATTTTATAAAACAGTCAAAAAATGCGATGGATTTGGCCAGTTTTGATCTACGAGGGTGGGAGTTTAATGGAGATGACACGAGTGAAAATGAGCTGCTGTTTTGGGTATAATTTGGGATAAAGAACTCGATAAATTGTTTCTGAATGTGCCCGGTCGAGATAAGTTTGATATTGAAAGAATTACAAAGAGAAATATTTTGGCCGGTGCGAATAAGATTTTCGATCCACTAGGATTAATTTGTGCGGTTACTCTCGTCCCACGACTTTTATTGCAAGAAACGTGTGACAAGGGTTTAGGCTGGGACGTTGAGGTCGATGAGGATATTGGAATCCGTTACCGAAAATGGATTAACGATTTGGAAGGCGCGCCGAACGTTCAAGTGCCACGTTGTATTTTGGGGAATATTTGCGGTAACGTGAAAATTAGCTTACATACTTTTGGAGATGCGACTAAGCACGCTTATGCGGCCATGACATTTATTAGAGTCGAACGTGGTCAAGAAGTACACGTCAATTTTGTGCAGGCAAAAGCTCGTGTCACACCGACATAAGGGCAAGGAACTTCGCGGCATAGTATACCCCGACTTGAATTATTGGCCTCGACCATAGGAGTTAGATTGTCCGAATCAATTTTAAAAACGTTAGATTTGGAAGAAATAGATGTTTTTTATTGGTCCGATTCGACGACTGTTTTGGCCTGGATATGCCGTCAAAATAATTGGGGGACATTTGTGTACAATAGAGTAATAGAAATACGAAAATTCTCGGCGCCTGGGCAGTGGAGACATGTACCTGGGCTATTGAACCCGGCGGATTTGCCTTCCAGGGACTGCTCGATTGAGCACTTAGTCAACTTGAAATGGTGGAAGGGACCGTCGTGGCTGAGAGAAACTGAGGAAAATTGGCGTGGCAATAGTATGAAATATAATGAGGGAGAGATTAACTCCGAGTGTAAAAAGATGCCCAATAACGAGTCTGAATGTGTGTCATATATGAATTTATTCGTTGCTGGAGGAGAAGCGCGAGATACTTCCACGTTTTTTGAGAAATATTCGTTTTTCAAAATTATTGCGAATCGTAGCCTGGATAGTTCGGTTTATAGAAAACTCCCGAAGTAATTTAGAACCACGTTAGGCAAATTATTCGTGTGCCAGTGAAATTGATAATGCAGAGGTCGTGGTATTAAAATCTATCCAAAGTAAGCATTTTTTGACTCGCGAACGTATAACTCATTTAGAGCCTTTCACTGACGAAAACGGGTTGATACGGATTAAAACTAAGATTATTTCTCGTGAAAATAATTTCAATTTCAAGTGCCCGATCGTTTTGCCTAACAAAGATCCGATAGTGAAACTGATTATACGTGAATATCATGAGAATAATAATCACGCGGGAGTACAAATTTTATTGAGTATTTTGAGAGAGAAGTTTTGGGTTTTAGGAGGCCGAAAACTGATTCAATCGGTTATACGCGAATGCGCCGTGTGCCAGAGACACAATGCAAAGCCCTTAGTAGCCGCTCCGGCGCCTTTACCGGAGAATCGAGTACGAGACGCGGCTGTTTTTGAAGTTGTGGGGATATATTTCGCAGGGCCTATATGTCTAAAGAGAGGTCAGAAGGCCTACATTTGTATATTCACATGTGCCGTTTTTAGAGCGGTGCATCTAGAGTTAGTAAAGTTTCATCGCAAGTCGAGGGAGACCGAGCATTTGCTGGAGCGATAATGGGACAAATTTTACTGGTTTGAGCAATTTGTTGAAGAAAATAGATTTTCAAAAGATAGCCGAAACAGCAGCTCTGCAGAGAATTGAGTGGAAATTCAATCCACCTTCGGCCCCGTGGTGGGAAGGGTTTTGGGAGCGCCTTATCGGAGTTTTGAAAAATCTATTGTGACGCACGCTAAAAAAGTCGTGTCTTAATTATGAGGAAATGCTAACCGTACTTTTAGATTGTGAAGTTATTATTAATGCTCGGCCGATTACTTTTGTCGCTGACGGTAAAGATGAACTTATGCCACTTACTCCATCTCATTTTTTGCAAGAAATGAAAGAAATAGGTAGTGTAGATCTAGATAAAATTGAAAAATGTGAATTAGGCAAGCGTCATATGTACCGTATTATGATTAAAACCGAACTTAGGAATAGATTCAGGAATGAATATTTGGGTGCCTCAATACACTATCATAGAAAACGTAAGAATGTACGTAATGTAAATGTAGGAGATATTGTTCTAATTGAAAAGGATAACGCTAAACGTATGGATTGGCCGATAGCGCGAGTGAAAAGTGTGATTCCGGGAAAAGATGGCAATGTACGCGTTTTGCGATTGATTACGGCCACCGGCGAACTTGTAAGACCTGTTCAAAGAGTTCATCCTTTGGAACTCGATTGCGAGGAATTGATCGCTCAGGATGATGCGAATGAACCTGATATGCGTGTGAATGAAATTGAGAATTCTGATGTGCTGGATGGAAATGAATCAAATTGTGAGAATGAGTTGAGAAAAAATGATGACGTACGTGTGTTTACGAGAAGTGGAAGAGAGATTAAAAAACCCCGTAGGTTAATGTATTTTAATGTGTGCTTTTGATTAATTTGATTTTCTTGTGGTATATTTGATGGGCACTATTAAATTATGATCATTTCTTTCACATTTTTTTGGATTTATAGACATAATTTTATATGTAATACATTTGTTAGAACGTAAATCATTCATTTTAAGCTAATCGTATTTAATTGAGATAAGCATCTCAATGGTGGGAGGATGTCGGATGAGAACGAAGCGTATTTCGTACAGCGGCCATTAGGCATCGAGAATGCGTATACCAGCTGATGCACTGTGATGCACCGCTGTAAGTGTGCGGGAGGCGTGCTACCTGGGTTTTATTAGCCCAAGCCTAGGAGCCTCGACCGAGGACAGAGTTTGGCAGTGTCAGCGAGGAGCTCGAACGGTATACATTGGATAGGAGCCCTCGACTGTTGTAGCGACCATTGTGTTAATGGTAAAAAAAGCGTGTATGTTCTAGTATAGAACACCGTGACCTTTTATTTATCAGAAAATCCCTCTCCAACTATCTAATAGTAGCGCGATTCCCCACAACGCGAAAAAAAGAAAAGAGAAAAAATGTCGAAAAAACAAAAAAAAACTACAAAACTATAAACTACAAAACTACAAAACGAAAAAAAACAAAAGAAAAAAAAAATCCAAAAGAAAAACAGAAAAAAAAAGAAGATCTTTATAATTCTACCTCCACGCGGTTAGGATTGGGCAACGCTGATATTCATCGACAGTAAACGGAATTCACGAGATTTTCAAACTTTTATGATCTTATGATATTTTTTTCTGGAAATTAAATGAATAAAATAAAACCAAAAATATCTGGAAAATTCCTGCGTTTTCTTCGGTATGCATGGAAAAATATGTTCGTCAATGTATACATGGCTCTATGTTTTTATTCACAATTCAAGGTCTGCAAACGATGCATGTTGTAAAATCAATTATTTGATAATTTGTTGATAATAATATGTCTGATTATTACTCAAATTAGCGTACCAGATGTATTTTTGTCTGAGGAATCAGATTCTGGTATTAATTTTGCCAAAAAACTTCATTTTGCAATAATTTATTTAAACAAATTGTTTAAATGAAATTATTTTGCAAAAATAATAACAAATTCGAATTCAGCGATGTCTTAAACTATAGAATGTGCATGTGGTTTATCTGTATCATGAAATATAGCCCAACTACTGAGGTTTGAAAAAGTGTTGAAAAAAAAATTTTGGTTCGGACGCCATTTTCAGGACCTTAATCTTGAATCAATCATTCCGCACCTCACCTATCTTTTAGTGCAGGACTCGAAGCCACGTTCCAGTCCATGAAAAGATATGCATCTTCACGCTTTCATATGGAAATTTTCGATAATAAAAAATTTTACATCTTGAAAATCTCGCAAAAAATTGTTTACAACTTTTTTCGTATGGATGTTAGATGAAAATCAATAGCATATTTCGAAAGATCATAAAATTTCACGTCAGAGATGATGTATGAAAAATTTTCCCCCATCCGAATAACATAAAAAAATGATGTTGAAAACTTAGTCAAATTCGACGCCATCCCGGACTTAATGGGTTAAGATGAATATTTATTGTTCTATAATTTTTCGGCATGAAAATGAAAAATTCTGAGAACACTGATAGCATCGTTGGGAACTGGTGTCACGCTGGGGGAGTTGTATATATTCGATATTGAGTACTGACTCTCCTGCCATGCTATAAATGTATCGCAGTGCCCTGATGCGGCGCTACGGTAGTCCCAGCAGACGGTATTTTGGTGACTCCGTAGGTCTAGTACAGAATTGCTGAGGCGCAACTGTACGACTCAATCTGGTGCTTCTGTAGTGGATAGTCAAACTACTCTAGTGCTGAAAGTTTTTCAGTGTAGAAGTGAAAGGAGTTTTACCCTCAAGATATGTCCTTGGAAAGAAAAATTTTTTCTGATACTATGAACTCTATGAGAGAAGATAATTTCACGGGACAGTGAGTTATCTTGAAGAATGGAGATTTTCATGTGCAAGAGAGTATATTCACACACGTCTTAGCAGGAGAAACAATTTTTCTCAAGAGAAAAATCTCCTAGAAAAACAATAATTTATAATAATGATACATTTTCAATCAAGGAGAGGAGTTTCTCTGACAAACGAAATTCTCTGGCTCATAGCTTTGAAAAGTGTGACCTTTATTGAAAGAAGAGATTGGAAGTTGTGAGTTCCATGATACATCAAAATCAAATTTTGTGAAATAACTATTGATAGATTCACTTGGTTTGAATTTGTTCGTGCGTTCTTATTATTTTTTTTTGTTAACCGGTTTACATCATTAAAGTATATTAAGTCAACCATTATCCGAAATATTCGGAATTTATGGAAATTTGCTTCCCACATCTTGAATAGAATACATCCTTAACTTCGTAGTAATGCTGTAGGTCTTGACCTTCGTGGCTATATAAGAGCACAACGAAAATGAAATATGGAGCTTTCAATTAAAAAAGGGATATTTATTATATTCTATTTGAGCTCTGTATCGTAGCTCAGTACAATTGAGAAAGACAGATTTTTTCTTGTTGATCTCGTTGCGATGCGAGATCACGCTCCTCTCTTTTCTTCGCTGTTACTCATGGTAACGCGCATAAAGTCATGCACTCGATCTCATACGTTCTAAGCATTGGACGAACAGTTTTTTATGAGTGGTTTGCCCTGATGCTTTTTGGCCTAACGTCTGCGTGAAAGCCTCTACGCTTTCACACTCCGTGGTCTTCACTTTTTACTTATCTTATTAGATAAACGGTGGAGCAAAATGTATCCCCAGCAATCTTCTCTCTCTCTCTCTCTCTCTCTCTCTCTCTCTCTCACTCACTCTGTAACAGTGGCGCTGGGGTCTGGCTTACCTAACATATAATTACTTTGACTGGGTTTAACAAGATTTACATGATAGCACTTGAACTAAAGTTCTGATCAATGTCTTCTTTCATTGATGATCACACAAATTTTTTTGTTCAGATTTTTATTTGTTTGAACTGTTGAATATCCGGAATTGTAGTGGAATTATCATAAATACCTTCTATGATTTTGGCAGGTTTATAATCACTTGTTTGCAATATTTTCTTCAAAAGATTGAAGCTTTGTATTGTAAGTCGTTCAAAAGTCAGAGACTGTCCCACGTTAGTAAAGCAATAAAAAACCACAAGTTCCAAAGATGCAGGGATGAAATCGATGTAACATAGAGGATGGAATTCTACCATTTCTATCAATATCTTAGTTAACTGTATGATGAACTTATCACATGGATCAATGTACTCTCCCGTCTCTATCAATTTTTTTCCTGAAACAAAGAGTTCATTCTTAGATTAGTATTGAAAGAACACTAGAGCATGAAAAATTAAAGAAAATCTATCTTATATCGTTCACCTCAGAATAGGCAATCTATGTATAGGTGAGATGAAAAATAGACAATCTAATAATAGGTATTGAATATCAATCTTCTTGGAATAGGCATCTCAGCAATACGGTTATTGGAATCTTCTCATATGGGCAGATACAAATTTGACGGTGACAGTGGAAGTCAGTTCCTTCCACTCCCAAATTTTTAAGAATAAATTAATTAATTTTTACACTGCCTGAAGATGCCAGCGAACCAAGCTGGCGAAACGTCGTTGAATATGAATATGTATGAAGTTTTCATTTGAACTCCATATCACGGATTGCCCTCAAAGATCGCAACTAATAACGAATCTTCCTATTCTCCATTCCACTCACATAGCAAACGTTTTATAAACATTAGAACATTTATAATAAAAGTTTGAAAAACTTTTGAAATCATTCGGATAACATGCAAAATGTCTGCCTTTTTTTACTGTTGAATTACCTGGTCAGTGGATGAATGACGTTTTTCTAACGTTTCTAGACGTATTTTCTGACTTTTTTCGAACGTCAGGTATTAAGGAATGAACCATTCGATGATCGATATTAACGTACATATGAACTATATCACAACACGTACAGTGCAGACGAAGCTCGAGCATTGCCAACCTTTCTGCACACGTGTACGATTGTGAAGGTATTATTCATACCAAGTGTACATTATAAAAAAGACATTCTGGTGGATGCATTCCAGATTTAAGAGTATTGAACCTTTCTGAAGAAAGGTACAACTCTCTGACGAGTAGAGAGTGGGTCTATGAAGGCATATATATACTTTTACTTTTATTCCCATTCATTCTTTTACAATAATATCTTTTCAAAATTTACTTCGGTCAATTTTTCTAACCTCAATATTCGTTTCAAGATACTATATTCTATTTCAAAATACTTTACCAGATATGAGAAATTATAATTTTGCAAATGTATTCCAAAATTGAAAACTTCAGAATCCAAGCTATGAAAGTATCGAGATCAATTTATTTCCTGGCAAGTTCACTTCCAGTAAATGTTGTCATATGCTTCCTGCAAATACCCTGATAAGTTCACAGGTTCTAAAATCCGTTTTGGAATTCTATATCAAAACTTCTAATAACCTTGCAATGTATGGAATGTTACGTATTTTCAAGGAAATTATTTACCATTTTCTTTGAATGGTGTGATGAAAAAATTCAAAATCCCGCCTAGAATCTCTCGAGTAGTGTTATGGCCCAGCCTTGCCCCACCCATTTTTGAAATTTCAGATTGACACGAGTCGCATCGCCCGATCGCGATGCGCATTGTCCCACATGCTACCCGAGTTGCGCCGAGAAGCGACATTAAAATTAAGCGTACATGTGTGAGCGTAAGAATGCGCTGATTGAGACGCATCCATGCGATGGATGGCAATTTGCATGGAGTGCATGGGAATCATGAGGACAGCTTGTATTTTTGTGCAGCGGCCCAACATTGAAACGAATGGATGTTGGCTATAAGATATTCTCTTATCAGCCTGTGCGAAGCCACGAGCAGCCAGCGGGCGCTCGTGCGAAAATATTATTTCATAAGTGCGAGTTGCACACGGCAACTGCGCAGCTCCGAATTAGTTAGAAACGGCCATAGGAAATCTTCTTATCGGCACGTATAAGTTGACGAGTAGCCAGCGGGCACTCGAGCGAGAACGAAAGAATGAGTGTATAGACGAAGGTATGAAATCCTGCATGCAATGCAACTAGAATTGTTCGCTATAGGAAATAAGCAATTGATCTGGCCAGATCAGAATTTGCCTATGTTTATATATTTTTATCCGAGATAGGCCGATGTGCCATGAGCGGATGGAATCTCTTATCAATAGCGTTTTGCCAGGATTAATAAGTGCTATGTAAAATAGTTGAATGACATGTATAAGTAAACCGATGCGCTTTGTAGCGCATATATAGATGTGTAACGAAGCGAGCGCGCTTCGTAGTCATAAGTATTCACGCGTGCAAACGGAGGAAAGACGCTGAGTTACGCGCGCTTTGCGCCCTGCGAGCGCATCTTGACGTGACATCACGACGCTTATAAAAGAAGCGGCCACGGCGGACACGACGGAGTTGATTCGTGATAATCACGGATGCCACACGGGTGGCCGGACATGGAGCACGCGAGCGGCGCAGCTCCCCCGTGAACGCGTAGCATACTTACATCTATCGTCGAAGAACAGCATTTTATAGAACGATCCAACCACGCGGGATCGAGTGTTAAATATAGGATTTGGCAACATAATAAAGTTCAGTTCTAGTGCACTTGAAGTGGGTTTATTAACAAGAACAACACCTCCACACCACACATGCATCCGGAACCAACATGAGTATACGGCCCAGCGCGCCACGGACTACTCGGCTGCCACGCTGCCAAGCTCCAGCCAAGGACAACCAGGCGCCGGACGGATTGGGAATATGTAAGTGATCGAACGGTCTTACACATAGATAACGGATCGCGACACCTTTCAATAACAAACGTTCATACCAATATAGGGGTATTTCGCCCAACCGCCCTTCCAAATAACGGTCGAGCCTTTACAGTAGAAAATATTTAAGTGAAAATATGATGTCACATATATGGTCAAGATTTTTCATACTTCAAGATTCGATTCAAGAAATAATATCTAATTACATATCCAAACTCAAGATTCGGAAATGGTATATGAACTAGTTATATTTATTGTAGTTGATTTTCATCGCAAAGCATTGGTAAATTAAGATTTAAAAAAGAAATTGCTGTTCCGTTTGTTCTTATCACAAATAATTTGAATTAATATCCAGTATGAAACAAAAGTATTGGAAAATACGTTGTTCACAGTGATGGGTACTAACTCAACATCTCTTAATAGAATAAACTTTGACTCACTCATTCTAATCGAATTTTCCATGATGATTGGGTCAATTGATATTGATGAACTGTATCACTGTTTCGTCTCCTCCTCGAAAATTACTATGGATATATTTGAGAATACATTGTCCGTAATGATTGCTTGAAAATCTAGAAGTAATGAATCTAATATTTGAAGCTCATAAATTTTGTGGAAAAGCATTAACCAAGTAGATAGCAGCGTCTTCTCCCATTTCCAAAGAATCAATTTCTAACACAAGCTTATATAGATATCATTGATTAAATATGGAAATTTACAGCCTTCTGGTGGTGGTCCAAAACTATTTCTTTAGCACATTAGAACAATGGAAACTGCCACAGTATTCGATCTTCTAGATAAAGGGATTCACGTGGCAGGAGTTTATGAAGAACGAATTATTGTTGGTGGTATGATGCCATATTTGCATCATTTAACTTATCAAGGTGTGTCCCTTGCCAAGATTTCAATTTCTAGTAACACAGTTTATAGTGTGATATACCAAGAACAGCCACAAAAAGTTTTAAGTGTAGCAGGGTTGAGTAATAACATTGATATTTGTGATATGGATGAAAATATAATATTACGTTCGGCAGTGGAAGCGGCTGCTTTGACAATGGCAGTGGAA
>JAJGXB010000051.1:0-22819 GCA_020882725.1 Aphelinus certus
AACTATGAGGTTACAATTGTCTTGTCCAATAATCATATTCGGCGCTTCGTTATACGGTTCGATTCTTATTTCCGTTTTTTCTTGACAACAATCAGTTAAATGCATACTCAATCGCTGTGGTGGGAGAGCTAAATTATCGACGCATATCACATTATCTAAATGAAAATTCAAAACATCGCTTTTGACATCTAATTGAGCTTTTTTACAGCAGTGTACAGTCGCATCATCACCAGCTACACTTTTCAATTTTAAATCAATATTTGAACATCTAATACCAATTTTCTTTACAATTTTTGAATTTATAAGGGTGACAGTTGATCCATCATCAATCAAAGCCAAAATCGATACAGATCCTTTAGGTCCATGAATTTTTACTGGAATCATTTTTAATAATGTGTAATCATCTAGTCAATCTTCATGGTTATTCGAAGGCAAAAGCGCATGAGAATTCTCCATATTATTAGGAACCTCAGATGAAGATACTTGTGAAACATCTTTTTTCTCAGTAAAGTGCAAAAGCTCGTGATGTTTACGACCGCACTGTTTACAATGTGCTTTTTTACATTTGTCACGGGGATGATCATTCGCAAAACAATTAAAACATAAACGACTTGATTTAATGATTCGCCATCGCGATTTTGCGGGAGCTTTGATAAAATCGCGACAATTTTCAATTCTGTGATTTCTTCGACCGCACTGTTCACACTTATTTGATGATCTTGAATCATTCAAAGATTTTTTAAAATCAGTTGAAGTAGTCGTGAAAACACGCTTATAATGAGATTCATGTGATCTAGAGGGGTTATTAGAATGATCGCTCTTCTTACTGATTATTTCACTTGAATCAAATATACCAGCATCTATATTATTCTGAGCTTGTTTATACAAAAATTCAGACACTCTCTCTAAAACTGGCAATGTTTGCCCATCATCTGTCGTAGCAAATTCAACATAACTTTGAATCAATGAATTAGGAATCTTACTTATTAATCCATCCGCAAGCTCAGGACTATATAAATATCCGAGATTACCATCTAAAGATTTTATAGCAGTTACTGCATTTTTCAGTCTTGTACTGAATTCAACGAGATTCATTTTCTTGGAATATATAGGTGGTAAGCTCTTTATTTCATCAATAATTGCATGTAAAACTATCTTTGAATTACCGGAACGCATTTCAAGAGTACGCATAATTTCATCTGTGCTGTGTTTCGTCACGAATAAAGATTGAGTCGCTTCCCGAGCTTTTCCCGTCAGTGCATCATTTAAGCGTTGCCAATTTTCTTCACTAGTGAACTGACCAAGATTCGTAGAAAGCTCAATAGCTTGTTTGAATCTAGGGAATTCTAATGGATTTCCGTCAAATTTAGGTAGCGATTTAGTTGTCATTCGATGGACTAATAACGTATTATCATTATTCATACTTGTTTGACCCGCTAGTGACATTGCCTTCAATGTATTTTCTAGAACTTGCGCTAACCGATCTATAGAATTATCACTAGACCCAACCCCACCTTGATTGTCACGATTTGTCGTAATTTTCCGTACTATGAGCTTGCAAAACGATCTCATTATAATCATTATCAAAACTTTCATTCAATTCAACATTAGATGATTCCGAATCAATTAAACTATTTACTTCCTCAACGTTGAACGATGACGTAGCTGACGTAGATGTAATCTTCGGCGTTGATGTAGTCGTACTATATACACGACGATGTGCGACGCTTCTTGCCGCCCTTGGATAACGCGCTGCCTTGCGCTTGGATATCAACGGTGCTCTCACTTGAGTTTCTTCAACAAAGGTCGGAGTGGGCTCGGAATGGTGACGGCGTCTGCGTTGAGCATTTTTGCTTGCAGATTTTGTCCTTGGTTGCCGAAATCGCACGTTCTTGCGCGCCAAATTACGCCGACTCTCACCATCGCGCTTATCATCGTCATTGTCTCTGCGAGCATCTGCAGTCCTCGAAGAATTGATCTCTGCTACAGCTGATGTAGTTGCGGTAGATTTACTCGAATCCAAGTGCTTTGCGCTAGATATAGTTTGATTTTCATTATTAGAAACATTGCTTTTTTTGCTTTTATCAGATAGTTTCTTTTTCTGATTATTCATCGCAATTTTCTGGGAATGTATGATTGTTGATGGATTTTCTCCATCATTTTCATTCTCTTGGACTGTATTTTGAGAAATGCGAACGAAAGCTCCAGGGTCGTATGTCGATAATTGGTTATTTGACGTACGGTCGTCCTTTGTTGTAGTCTTGGAGCGCGTTCGCGTAGATATGTTTGAGGTTACTGACCTGTTTCCTTGTATAACCTCATTTTCTCCCTCACAATAATTATTATTCAATAAGTCTTCCATATGATCCTCTTGACGAACTTCATTTCCAGCATCGCCTTGATTTTCTTCTCCTAGGCAGTCGTTAGAAGTAGCGCTACGGAGTCGCTTCTTCGCGCTCTCATTGGAAATCTTTTTACCAGCTCGCTTCGGCATCTCAAATTATTCCCTTCCTCTGCATGAAGTCCGATTTCTTCCGGGATCTCGGTGGGACCTCCAAAATGTATTACATGCACGAAGAAAAGAATAAATCAGAGATTAATCAGAATCAAATTTATTTCTATTTTGCTAACAAAAATTAAGGCACGTCCGCCAGATTGCTCGAACAATGAGCGTCTGAATCGTCGAAACAAAAAGCTTACTTCACACGTTTTGGGCAAGGAAGTGCTTGATATACATCGAAACAATAAACAAAAAAACAAAACAGAATTCTCAATTTGAATTCAAATATTCATAGGTTTCCGGGTACTTCACCCATGACATTCTTCGGCCTAACGTCAGTGAGAAAGCCTTTACGCTTTTATCACTCCGTGCCCTCCTCCTTTTACTGATAATACCAATTATCAATGGAGGAGAAATCTGTGCCCCCGATTATTCAATGAATAACCGTGACACGGCCTACGTAGTGGCCTTTATCCACTACGCCGACTGTCATGAGTAAATAACTTGAAGTTGTATTTTGAGCCCACCCAGCAATAGCTGCTTGGACCTTAGCTATGCAGTTTATACAATTCAACCCTTTTTGGTTTAACTGTCTCATGTTTTGCCACGTTCACATGATCAGAGCAGGGTTCAGACTCATATACGGTCGAGCAGGCGTCTAGCTGATCATCTTCCCACAACGTGTTTTCCAACTCCGCAACAATCTCCTCCAGCTCTTCAACAGTTTCGAACTGTCTAATTAGTTCAAGACCTGGATGTAACGCCTTCGTTTTCTCAAATGCCTCGACTTCTTTATCAGAGAGAATATTTTTATCTGCATAACCAAAAATAATCAATAATATGTCTCAACATTGCATATCAACTCCGAGCAACAATATCTGGCTCACAGCGTCAAATAAAGTTACCGCAGTTCAATAAATTTGAGTTTATTTTTCAATGCATATGTATAATGTTTGATCCAGCCCAATACTATGACGTTTGGCACACAGCGTCAAATATCACAGTATGGATTGATCATTGTTAATTTTGAATCAACAGTCTTATTGATTTTTCAAATTCATCTGATTCAAATTCAGTTATCATTGACCACACTTGGCACACAGCGTAAGACATCATCAAAGAAAACGAGTTTTGACGTAAGGAAGTCGAAATGATCTTTTCTGTTCAACCTGATTTCATTCATTTATAGTCGCTAATTCTCTTTCTAGTCATTCTCAAGTTATTACAAATTCATTCTTTTATTCCAGTCTTCCAGTCTTATTTATTCAGTCTTTATTCTGTCTTACTGTCTCATTTCATTTGACGTCAATTCAGCCTATTAATTTATTAAAATCAAAAACTTCAGGTTCAGTTCGATTTCACCTCACTTGCTTTTTCCTTTCAAAATTTGTAATATGTTAAATTGCGACTTCTTCTCGAGATTTTATTTACTTGCAGTTTTATTTGATAAATGTAAGTCGATTGGCCACTCTTAATTATTCTGGTCAATTTACCTGCGATGTATTTCTGTATTCAGATTGAGTAACATACTCAATTATATCTAATTTGATTTGGAAATAACCATACTCATTCTTATGGTTATTGCTCAGGCACCAGAATCTCTCAGCTCTTTTTCCGCAGAAGTTAGCGAGAGCTGTCTTCTTAGCTGGTGTGAGTGTCAACTCGTTCAGCTCTATTACAAACAATTTAATTAGTTGTTCGTATTTTATTCTCACCAAAGTTAACTTCCAGTATCGATCTGATTGTACGGCAATATCTGGCTCACAGCGTCAGACATCATTGCACGTTTCGATCCAGTCAATTATTCATGCATGCATAAAAATTCATTTGAATCTGTCTATTTACTGTCTATTTATATATATCCATTCAGTCTATTCATATACATATATACTCATGCATACACACACATGCATATGTATACATAAAACGCGCTGTGCATGTAACAGCTGATCGAGCGGTGCCACTCAACCAACCACCACACGCACGCACGCACTATCATTGGGCTGTATAAACACATATACATCCATGCATCTGGCCGGCCTGCGCGCGTTGTGCCCGCTGTTCACTGCAGCACACGCACACATATACACGCGCGCTCATCTATGCGCGGACGCTTGGCCGGCTCTCTATATAGAGAGGGTATACCTCTCAGGCCGTCTGCCGTGCGCGGCCAACGCGTCATCATAGTCGCGCGCCCGCCCAAGTCTCTCGGCACTGTCTCACACACATACATGCTCGCGCACGGGCGACTTTGTTTCAGCACCTTGCAAGCGCCCTAATGCAAGTCGTCGCAGCATTCCTCTAGTTGCTGTGTAATTCGGCTTGCAGCATTTTCTCCAGCCTCATTCACACACCATCCACATAGTGAGGTTAGGAGCGCAAGGAGCGAACGCGGCAAGAGCTCGGAGCCACAGCGGAGCAGCAGCAACAACAACAGCTGATCGCAACAGCGAGAGAGAGAGAGAGAGAGAGAGAGAGAGAGAGAGAGAGAGAGAGAGAACAGGTACGTCCCCTCTTCAAACTTATTTCGCGCGGGCGGTCTACATGGCGCCAATCCTTTGCGCTGTGTGCAAAGGGTCATCCGACCGCCCCCTCAAGCAGTGCCCCGAGTGTAAAAAACTTCGGCACTCAAAATGCGCGAATAAGAAAGGAGAGGGGCCTTGCAATATTTGCCGCGCCAAAAGTACAGACGAGAGCGGTAGCAGAAAGCCGCCCGCTCGCGTTGTCCCCCCCGCCCGCCAACTCCCGTCAGCGAGCGCAGCAGCCAGGGATTCCCTGCTCCGCGCGCGCACACCAGCTTCGCGCGCACTGCCGGCCAGTACTGGCGCAGCGGCGCGCGGGGCCCTTCTACGCCCGTCAACGCCGGCTACGTCGCGCCCGGCGCCCTGCGCCACAACTCGAAGCGCGGCAAATTCAAATTTGAATTTAGTCGCTCAGTTGAATACGCCGCGCTTCAATGCCAAAGACGCCTCTGCGGGACACAGCAGCAATAGTAATAGTATTAGTGTTAATTTTAGTAGTAGTAATGACAATTGTAGCGACAATCTCAGCGCTTCCGGCTGTAGTAGTAATAGTGGTAATATTAGCAATATTGACAAAAGCTCTGCTGGCTACAGCTTATCTAAATTAGTTGAAGCGTCGACTGTGAAGGGTACTATGCTCTCAGCCATTGTCAGCCTTACCAATGGCACTCAAAAACTGATTGAGCGAGAATGTGCGGGACAAAAGTCGCTCATTTCTGCTGGAATAGACTCGCTGAAACCGTCGCTGGATCTCATTCCGGTACTGAGTGAAAGCGTTACGAGGCTGGATTCGCGTGTGGCAGAACTCGAGCGGCTTACGGAAAAACAGAATCTAGTACTGGAAGATTCTGCAAAATCTATCTCTGCACTTCTTGCTCAAAACATCACTTTAATCGAACACATTAAAAACACAACCACACAAAACACCACAATATTACAAAAAATAGATAATATAGAGTCACAAACACAACACTTAGCCAATAGTACCTCACACAATACACATAATAACCCCGGGCTGGCAATAGCTGACAATTTGGTCGACGCTTCGGTGGGCCACATTACCTCACCTTCGCATAATAAAATCGTTTCGCCGTCTCGAGCCGAGGTACGGGCGGATAGTGATGGGGGTGACAAATTGCTTGTCACTGGTATTATTGACTGTACGAAATATAATGTCTCAGCAGAGAGGGCAGCATTTGTTGTTCTCGGCGCTGTCTGCCCGGGCCTCTGTGAGAGCGATATTGTCAAGGCCCACCAAATCAAACCAACGAGTAGTAATAGTAAAAATAGTCTAATTAATTCTAGTCATTCTAGTCATTCAAACTTTACCAAAAATGTACATAGTCCTAGTTCTAGTAATAAAAATAGTAATAATCACCGAATTCCGTCCATTATAGTGCAATTAAGAAACAATGATCTTAAGAGAAGAATTTTACAAGAAAAACATAAGCGAACGGGCCTCAATACGAGCGACTTGGACTTTACTCGCCTTGACGAGCTCGCGCCTCTCAAGGAGTTCAAACCTAAGAAGAATAGGCTGCCGTGGGTTGATGCTGAGTTACTACTGCTTTACAAGAAAACTGACGCAACGTACAAACGCTACGCTCGTACCGGGGACGTGTGCCTGCTCGCTGAATTTCAGAGGTCGCGTGACCTTTCCGAAAGCAAGACGACTCAGGCCCGTACTGAGTTTCTCTCGAGTAAACTGTCAGAAGCACTCGACACAAACACGGAAGGAATTGCGCAGCCTTGATCTTCTGCCTAAGCGGAGGGAGGACTTGAATGGGATCACGCCGGAGGATCTGAACGCCCATTTTGCTGAGGTGTCTAATATCTTCGGCTTCCGAGGAAGATGGCTTTTGCTTACAGAAAATAAGTATCAATGATGTTATCCTGAGCATCTCTCATTTTACATCTCAGTCGGTGGGTGAAGATGGTATACCACAGAGAATCATACTTGATGCTCTGCCCATGATTGGGGACAAAATCGTGAACCTGTTCAACTCCTCCCTTCGCAAGGGCATCTTCTCATCATCATGGAAGAAGGCTTGGACCAGATGGGCGCACACTGCATCGTTACCGGACGCGATTGTGTGCTAGCCACCTATATCCTCGGTACTCTCGACCGCGCTTTCTCCGCCGAACCAATGCTCCGGCAAGGAGCGTTTTGCTCCTCGCAACTCTCGCAACTGGTTTGTTTTCTCGACCTCGATGTCGATCTCATCCTCATCGGAATTGGCTGCATCTCTCAGACGCTTTTCGATCAGCAACCTCTCATACGCTTCCGTGGGTCGCGTATGTTCGGAGCAGTCTGCAGTCTGCATCCGTTGAAGTGCTGGTCGACACTCACTCGTTCCTGACCCCTCTGGATCACGAGCTCTCTTGTGATCGTTCGCTCCCCTGATGTGCCCAGCGCTGGGCGCAGCATTGCTGCCGCTGGGGGCGTCGTTCACACTCGCGTTACTCGTACTCGTCACACTCTGCGGTATTTCCCGGTCTTCCGCTTGTTTGCCTTTACCAGCACACACTGCTGGCTTTTGGCTACGGCTCCGGAGCTCGTTCCCGCTCTCGTTCACGCACTCGTTGTGCAGTAAAGCAGGTACCTTCTGACTCGGCTCTGCGCTGTAATCAGCTTGAGGCGCTCTGTTGGTATTTTTCCCGCGATTAATACTGACCCATTTGTCCGGACGACTTTACTCGTTACGACCCGATTCGACTCGAGCTGATTAATCGGCAGAGCTCGCGAGTCAAGTTCGTCCACCTGTTCCCTAGTTTTCGCCGATTTTTCATTCGCTCGTTCGTTCGTGCCGTTCTCTCGACTCGTTGAGCTCGGCAACTGGTTTTTCCATTTATCGAACTCGTTAATTGCCTTCTCCACCACTTGTCTCCGTTCGTTCAAGGTCGGGATCAGTCAAAACCGTTTTTCCCGTCTGGAGGCTCGAGGTCGGCTGGCTCGTCCCTTCGGTGACGGCGTGGAGCGCGTGGGACTTTAGCGCACTCCCACCTCCCCTTTTCCCTTCAACGCTTCAAGTCCCTTGCATACAAAACACGAGTCGTATTCGACTCCCGGTGTTTTGCATACTTGACAGTGAAGCGCTCCCTGGGCTTTTTTCGAGCAGTTGCGCGAGTAGTGTCCCTTCTCGTTGCAATTGTAGCAGATGTTTGATCTACAATGCTGCCCGGTGCCCAGGTTTCTGACAAGAGAAACACACTCCCACAAACGTATTACTAGGGCCCCTCATGGGCCTGTTCGCGTTCCTCGACGCATTCGCGTTCCCGGTGTTTCCGTTTGTGTTTCCAGAATTCTGTGGCGGCGCCGATTGGCCGCTATTCTGTTGCGCTCGTTCACTCTTCCGGTCTTTCATCAGCTCGATCAGCAGCTGTTTCAGCTCGCTGATTTCCGATTTGGCCGGTCGTTCCGTTGTCGCCGCAGCGACCTCTGCTTTCTCTTTTGTCCCTTCTTTTGCGGTTTATTCCCTTTCCCTACCTCTGCCGAACTCTCATCGTTGCCGCGCTTGCTGTCAGATTTTCGGATCGCCGATATTGATCCCGATTTCCTGTCGCTTTCATACGCCGCTGCTGGTATGCGCGATTTCTCTTTGGTCGGCGGCGGCTCGTACCGCGCGTCCAGGTCTCGGAGCTTTTCGTACTCTCTGCCCGCTCGTTCTAAATCCCTGTATAATTTTATTCTCATGTGCAACATGGCACTTCTGTGAGTTGGGAGCAGGTTCTGAAAAGCACTGTCGACCTGCCTCGACTCTGTAGGTACAACCTTAAAGTATCGGACGATTGATTCAAAGTTCGACAAGAATGTTGGAATTTTCTCCGATTCATGTTGTTTACGCGCTCGTAGCTCTTCCCACACATCCTTGTCGTCCATTTCGGCCACGAATCTGTGCCTGAAGGCTTTTTTGAATCTGCGCCACGTTCCTATTTCCGCTTTCATTGTCCGAAACCAATCGGCTGCACCCTTGTGGAGTACGCTCGGCATCGCCGCCAGCAACGCAGAGTCAGGAATCTCTACACTCGATCTGTAGTCTTACAGTCGTTCTAAAAATTCTAACGCGTCCACCGATTCGTCGTCCGCAAATCGTAGCTTGTAGTCGCGCATCGATTTCATGCACCCGTGGCTCATTTGTAATGAGCTGCGCTCTATTGTTTTCGTTCTCACGTTTGCGATTGGTGATACCAGCTGTTCTGCATTAAACCCGTCCTCGTCTGAATCTGACAATTCTAACGCGTTAATTTTGTTCACGTTATATTTATTCACGTCCGTTGATACCGGCATTGATACACGATGTTTCGAGTTGCGTAATGTGATTTTGCCCCGCTCGATGCGTGTGCTCGTTCTCGCGTTTGCCATTGATGGTATTATCGGCCGCGCGTCGAAGTCGTCTTCATCCGACTCCGACGACGCCTGCACATTCACGTTTAAATTCGGTTGTACCGTATTCGACATGGGACCCTTTGATTTGCGCGTGTTGGTTTTTCGACGCGTTCTCCGCTCAGTACGCGTGCTCGTTCTTGTATCAGACTCGCTTCCGCTTGTGGACGACATGTTCGAATCGTCCAGCTCGTTCATATTGGGTGCGGGTACAACCCGTTTTGGCCGCTCATCCTTCCCTGATGTTGGTCCTCTCGACCCACCTGGGAGTGCCGATCGATTTTCGACAACAAATTTTTCAAACGCCGATAACATAGCTACCCCTTCCGGTAGTTTTAGGTACTCGAGAAGGTCCGCCGTTTTTCTACTGGACTCTCCCGAATTCGCTTTCTTTTCCGCGCCAATATTCTTCTCCGCGTCTGTATCACTCGCTTCTTCACTCTCGGTCTCTTCGCCGTCGCTTACCATTGTTCGTTTTACTACGGGCGGCGCTTGGTCATTTTCATCGTCCGTGAACCACGGCGCCCCTTTCACCTTCGCTTCTTTCATCTCCCATCTCAACAACCATTCTTTTTGTGTACGCAGCTTCCCCGTAACTGCGATCCCCGCTTTCTCTAGTTTTCGTCGAACTACTTCTTTATTCATCTTCACTATCGTTTTGAATCGTTCGTTCCAGATATCTACCTTCAACAATTCCTCCATGGTCTCTTTGTACAGTTCTACGTCACCGCTTGTCATTTTGAATAGTTAGTTATTATTAAAATGACTTGAAATAAATACTCTTCAACAACGCGTCGCAACACACTAATTGATCAAGTTGTGAAAAACAAACTAAAAAATCTAAAAGGTCAAATCCGAAAATTAAAACAAAAACTAAACACAAATAATTACAATAATTATTTGACTTTGCTTCCAATTATACCAAACGAACCCACTCGACTAATAAAATTGTACAATTCGGCCGGCAGGACAATATTTATCAACTCGTAAACTCTCTTAATTCACCGCTACCAACTCGTACACGCGACACCTTGTGTGGGCAAGTGGGACACACTTGCCCACACAAAATTATCCCATCGAATATTGACTCTCTCGATAATTCACGTTCACGTTCTTAATTGGAGTTATTCTCCGTCTTGTACAAACGTAGTATATCTTCAATAATATAGTAAATCACTGAAATCGCAATGATGGAGGATAAAGGAGTGTAAACTCCGTCGGGGACAACAATGGTGCGATATCAATAAATATATATGTGAAATAAAATATTAATCAATATACATGTTCATACAATACGAATACAATTATGTATTATTATCTGGTTCGTTCAAATATACTGAATATTATCTGGTTTGGTTCCATTTCCAATGATCGTTCGTCCTTTGGTTGTGTGCTAAAAACCCTGATCATCCGAATATGCGATATACTGCAAATTGAATTAACCGAAAGCAGAGACAAAAAAAACGAAAACTCAAAAGGAACTATCACTCTCGTTCGAAAAAAGTAAGAAAAAAAACTTAACTTCGAAAAATAATTAATCGCAAAAAAAAAATATTAACAATTTAATTTGTTAACAATTGGCAAAAGACCCAAGGACACTGTTATTCACACTCGAAAAACGAAAGAAAAAGAAGAGAAAAAAATCAAATTTGAAAAATAATTAATAACAAAAAAAATTATTAACAAATTAATTTATGAACAATTGAATATGTCCACGAGCACAAGCTCGTTCTACTATGCACGATTCCACTATTCTCAAAATTGGTCGGGCCCAACGAGTAAACGGCCAAAATTCCAAATTGTTTATCAATAACCAATTTAATTATCCAAATCATTTGTGACAAAATGCGCTCACTCGTTGTCCAACCCAATTCCAAAAACAATTCAAAAATCGGCAACTTCGGAAAAATTCTCAATTGAATTGATAAATGAACAATTATATTAATTGTTTAATAATTGCTCGTTCTATGTTATTGTTCACTAAGAGCGTCGTCGTTCTGTAACAATAGTTCAATCATTCGGAAAAAAAAAATTCTAAGTCCCGAAAAATTTCTAAGTTCATAAATTCAAATTCAAATTTCCACCAAAAGATTCACACTGGATAGATAACTAGACTCTACTTGACCGTCCGACTCGTTACCATACGGTCACACTGTTTTATCGTACGCCGGCGCTCTCGTTTATCGACACACTTGTGCTCGTACCGACTCGAACACGTGGCGAAATTAATTTGCCCAACCTCAAAAATCTTTCTTCGTTCTGTTTATTCTTCCTAGGAATGATAATTAATTATTGCTAAGTTGCTGGTCTTCCTTCCTTCCTTCTTGTTTAACGTTGAATATTTGTATGTATATGGGCCATTCTCTGTGGGATCGAACATGAAAAAATTTGATTTGACTCAAAATTTTTTTGTAAGTTCTAGGGCATCATGCCGAATACCCAGAATTTTTTCAGATTTTTCCGAGCACTTTAACCCTGTTTAATAAATAGCTAAAGTTGCTGATTTTGCTGTTTTTGCATTTTCAGAGACATTTTCAACCTTAATTTACACCCTGAAAATGACCTCTGAGGCAAAAAATTAATAAGACACTTTTGCCTCTAAATTGCCTGAATTTTATAGAAAAATTATCTCCAAGGTCATTGGAGCACATCAAGTACTCCACATTACCAATTGGAGCCTCTATTTTTGAACCCAACTCATACCACATACAGCCTATATAGTGAAAAAATGGGCCTGGGCTGTGGGAGCTCCCAAAATCACGTTCTTCCACTGAAGAAGACCGCTCTCCCATCGTCGCCGTCCGACTTTCGTCCCATTGCCCTCTTGAGCTTCCTGTCTAAGGTCCTTGAGAAGATAGTTCACGACCAAGTCATGAATTATCTTACTACCAACAACATCCTCGATCCTAGACAGGCTGGTTTTCGACCAAACCACTCCACTCAAACGGCACTGCTAAGACTAACGGAGGACATCAGACTGAGAATGGACAAAAAGAAACTGACGTTGCTTTTGCTTTTCGACTTTAGTAAAGCCTTTGACAAAATTTCCCACTCTAGAATGCTGAAGCGTCTAAAGGATATCGGTTTCACCAGGACTGCTCTCTCGTGCTCACTCATATCTTACTGATAGACAACAAATAGTCATAACTAAGAGTTTTGACAAATCATCGTGGCTCACCACAAATTTTGGGGTACCACAGGGATCAGTCCTCGGGCCGCTTCTCTTTTGCATATACATAAATGACCTACGTGACGTACTTGACATTGAGGGCGTTGAGCGTATGCTTTACGCAGACGACTTACAGATTTATACTCAGGTTCCACTGGATAGGCTCGCTGAGGGCATAGCGTTGCTTGAGAAGGCGGCTGCGGCCGTCTCGGGTTGGGCTGGCGCTGCTTCGCTGGTGCTCAATGCCGGAAAAACTCAAGCCATAGCTTTTTGGGTCCTCACATTACATCAATCTTCTGCACAAACAAGCCCTCTATGCATCCGGCATTGGGATCGGCGGAGCTCGCGTGCCGTTCTCGAGCACGGTTAAGGATCTCGGTGTGGTGCTAGACGAAACCCTATCTTGGCGTCAAAACACCGACGCAATCACAAAGAAGTTTAATCGAACCATGTATAGTTTGCGATTTTTCCGTAAATATACGACCGAGGTCCTACGTAGGCGCTTATCGATGGCTCTGCAATTCCCTCATCTTGACTACTGTTCTGCGGTATACTTCGACGCACCTCAAGAACAAAAACAAAGAATACAGGTACTGCAAAATTCATGTGTGAGATATGTTTTTGGTGTGAGGAGGGACGAACACATCACTCCTTATAGGGCCAATGAGCCAGAATGAGGAATACTTTCGGACTAAATTCATTCCAGGTGCAAGCAGCGCACCTCTGGAACTCCCTTCGGTCCTCGGATAGAAACCTGCCGTCTTTGTCAAGTTTCAAGCGTTCCGTAAGAAAGTATTTTTTAGAATTAAATGAATGACCTTAACATCTTTTATAAAGTTCCTTACGATGACCATTTGTCTGAATATATGATGACCAGCTGTATAATTATTATTAAACCAATACTGACTCGTTATCTGTGATAATTAGCTTTACGAATTTTACTATGATTGACAAGGATGATATGTAAAAACAATGTTTTAGTTAAGTGACCGTTATTTTTGAAAAAAGAAGACTGATATTTTTGTAAATACGAATTTTGTATAATTTATACAATAAAAACATATCTCTCTCTCTCTCTCTCTCTCTCTCTCTCTCTCTCTCTCTCTCTCTCTCTCTCTCTCTCTCTTGACACTGATTGTAACAATGACAATGACGGCGATGGTTTGGTGGGCTGCGCTATTGCTCCTGCGCGCAACACTGGTTCGTTGTCTCCTTGGGCCGGTGGACGGATTGACGACGCTGAGGGCGACAAATTGTTCGTTACCGGTATTATAGATTGTGCAAAACACAATGTCTCAGCTGAGAAGGCGGCATTTGTCGTTCTCAGCGCCGTCTGTCCAAATCAAATCTAGTAGTAGTAGTAATGTAAACTGTGATAATATTCATGCTAGTCAGTCGAACCAAATCAAAGAAACAAATAATTCTAGTCATAATAGTTATAAGAGTAGTAATAAACACATAATGCCGGTCATCATTTTTCAATTAAAAAGCTCAGACCTCAAGAAGAAAATACTACTTGAAAAACACAAAAGAACCGGCCTAGATACCAGCGACTTGGACTTGTCACTGCTTGATGCGAGCAAGTCCAAGCACGTTATCCATTCTGCCGTTTTTATCAATGATTTTTTATCATCAGTCACATACCAAAGATTATCTAGTCTCCGTAGAATTGCTAAGCCCCTAGGTATTAAGTTTGTATGGTACAGGAACGGCAAGTTTCTGGCAAAACGAGCAGTAGGAGACGCAAGTATTTCCAGTCGAGAATGAGGCAGACCTCAGAGTTGTTGCCGAAACAACCCCGGATAGAGGCTCTCGCATGATTGAAAATTGACTCTCGAATGAGGAGTGGGATCCTGTCGTCACCTCGGGAAAATTGAGAGCGGGCTTTCACAATGTGAACTCTCTTAGAGCTCACATTGATCAAGTTCGCCAGTTTCTGAGTGAGAATCCGTCCTGCCACCTCTATGGTATTGCGGAGTCCTGGCTGGGTCCCGACGTTCCGGATGAAGTTGTTCAGGTCCCAAATTACAAATTGATCAGAAATGACCGTAACACGATTGGTGGTGGGGTTGCACTGTACGTCTGGGATTTTTACAAAGTTGAGTTACTAGCATTGTCGAACACCACTGGACCAGGTAAACCCGGCATACCTGAGTACCTCTTCTGCTCACTGCAGCGCGGCAATTCCCAACCAATTCTTGCTGCGGTCGTTTATAGGCCTCCTCACATCGCCTCCACCAAGAATCCTTCGCTGGTTAATGATTTGGAAGCACACTGCTTTGACTTCAGCCACAAATTTGTGATGGGGGATCTGAACTCCGATCTTTTTTTAGACGGTGATGATTCAAAATTTGTTCGCAAATTAACAGATGAACTGTCGTTGCGTCTGATCCAGCACGGGGCTACGCATATGACCTCTACGTCTCGCACATAGATTGACGTCATGTTGGTGGACGACAATGACATATTCACGGAAGAACGTAACTTTCCAGCTCCCTTTCGCAGTAAACATCACATTATTGACGTTGAACTCAATATTCAACAGCCCAAGGTGAGGCCGGGCTCCTTCAAATACAGAAATTCCAAAGGTATTCGACAAGAAGACCTGGTCTCTACCTTAAAACTATGTGATTGGGGGCTGCTCGACCATGAAGACGTGGATGACATCGACTCTGCACTTGACTGTCTCAGCCACAATCTCACGAAGGCTCCTAATGAGCTGGCTCCTCTCAAAGAGTTTAGGCCCAGAAAGAATAAGCTACCGTGGATTGATGCTAAGTTAAGACTGTTATACAAAAAAACGGACGCGACTTACAAACGTTACATCCGCACGGGAGACGAGAATCTGCTCGCTGATTTTCAGAGGTTGCGCGATCTTTCTGACAGCAAAACAACTTAGGCTCTTACTGAGTTTCTCTCAAGTAAACTGTCTGAAGCACTTGACAATAACACGGTTTGGAAGGAATTGCGTAGCCTCGATCCTCTGCCTAAGCAAAAGGAGGACTTGAACGGGATCTCACCGGAGGAGCTGAACACTCATTTTGCTTAGGTGTCCATCTCAGACAATGAGAATGCATCGATTTATCAGGATATTATTTCTTCCGCTTCTGAGGAAGATGGCTTCTGTTTCCAGAAAATCAATATTAATGAGGTCATCCTGAGCATTTCTCATTTCTTCTTTCAATCAGTTGGTGATGATGGCATACCGCAGAGCACCATCATTGATGCTTTGCCTGTGATTGGTGATAAAATCGTGAACTTGTTCAACTCCTCCCTGCACAAAGGAATTTTCCCGTCATCCTGGAAAAAAGCCCATGTTCTTCCTCTAAAGAAGAGTGCTCTCCAGTCGTCGCCGTCTGATTTTCGTCCTATTGCCCTTCTAAGTTTCCTGTCTAAGGTACTTGAGAAGATAGTTCATGACCAAGTCATGAGTTACCTTACAACAAACCACATCCTTGACCCTAGACAGGTAGGTTTTCGCCCTAACCACTCCACGCAGACAGCACTATTGAAACTAACAGAAGACATAAGGAAAGGCATGGACAAAAAGAAACTGACGCTACTTCTACTTTTCGACTTCAGCAAAGTCTTTGACAAAATTTCTCATTCTAGAATGTTGAAACGGCTCAAGGACATTGGCTTTGCGAGGACTGCTCTCTCGTGGTTCCACTCATATCTTACGGATAGACAGGAGATTGTTACAACGAAGAGTTTTGGCAGGTCATCGTGGCTTACCACGAATCTTGGAGTGCCACAGGGGTCAGTCCTCGGACCGCTTCTCTTCTGCATTTGAGGGCGTTCTTCTACATTGAGGGCGTTGTGCGTGTGCTTTATACAGACGACTTACAAATATATACTCAGGTTACACTTAACAGGCTGGCTGAGGGTATAGCATTGCTGGAGAGGGCGGCTGCGGCCGTGTCGGGGTGGGCCAGCGCTGCTAAGCTGGTGCTCAATGCCGGAAAAACCCAGGCCATCGCATAAAGGGTCTGGACACAATATCGGTTTTCTGCACAAGGAGGCAATCTATGCATCTGGCATTGAGATCAGTGGAGTTCGCGTGCCATTTTCTGGCACGGTCAAAGATCTCGGCGTGGTGCTTGACGAAACCCTATTTTGGCGTCAAAACACTGATGCAGTCACTAAAAAGTTCAATAGAACCATGAATAGCTTGCGATATTTTCGTTAATACACGACTGAGATCCTGCGCACTCGCCTATCGATGGCTCTGCTGTTCCCTCACCTTGATTACTGTTCTGCGGTATATCTCGACGCATCTCGAGAACAGAAACAAAGAATACAAGTGCTACAAAATTCATGTGTGAGATATGTATTTGGTGTTAGGAGGGACGAACACATCACTCCCTACAGGGCTAAACTGGGCTGGATGCGCACGGATATGAGGAGGCAATATTTCATGGCTGTACTTCTGTACAAGATCCTGCACATCCGACAGCCGGAATTCCTTCTGAGCCTCTTCACTAGGTATGTGTCCACTCGGCCCTCCAGGGGTGATGCACCGGAACTCTCAATCTCCAAAATGACGACCAGTTTTGGAACTAATTCCTTCCAAATGCAAGCGGCACAACTTTGGAACTCTCTGCGCTCCTCAGACAGAAACTTGCCGTCCTTATCTAGTTTTAAGCGTTCCGTGAAGTTGTATTTCTCAGAAATGACCGGATGACCTCAGATATTTTAAATATAAGAATAGACACGTTATCTGTGATAACTAGGTTGATCAAACTCTTGATGACTAGTATACTAATACCTTGACACATTATCTGTGATAATTAGCTTCATATTTATATTTTCACACTGATGACAAGGATGATATGTAAAAAATGTTCATATTAATGACGTATAATTCCAAAAAATGACTGATACTCTGTAAATATCAAATTTGTATCTTGATACAATAAAACATATCTATCTATCTATCTATCTATCTATCTATCTATCTCTCTCTTTCTAGTAAGCTGCGCGCGCCGCTCCATCAGCCCGCGCGGTACGACAAACGACGGCCGCGCCACGAGCCTCGCTTGTTTACATCGAAGCCGATTCTCGAAATCGGCGCGAATGAGGGCCTTCGTACAATAATTTATTGCCTCTGTACAATAAAGAGTTCTCTGTATCCGATCATTGGTATATAATTTGTTTTCATCTGGCCATCGTCATGTAGAATGAAGGAAGGGAATGAAAAATGATTGAATGGAAAATTATTTTTGAACATTGTTTTTCAATAAGGTTGAATTAATTTTCTGTTCGCCATACCGAAACGCTAAGTTCGAATAAAGATCATGTTTGGAACCCAAATCGTTATTTGTCAAAAGTTTTCATCTAGTTTGGTACTGTTAGAATAACTGGTGCCTTTTTGTTACTTGGCTAAGGCTTGTCCAGTAGAAGCTACGTGGCTTTTTTCTGCACATTATGATTCTTCATGCAAATTCCCCAACATTTTCGAGTTCAGAGTAGGGCAAAATTCCCTGCCAATAAACAATCATATTCTATGTTATTTTTCAGATACTTCAAAGGAAGCAAGATTATTCTCAGATCCAGCAGATTGATAGAAAAGCATGATGTCATTGCGGAAAATTACGGACCATCTTTTATGAAGAAGATCTTGAGCGACAGACAAAGATATTTAGCCGGAAGATACTGGTTCGATTGTCGTTGCCAAGCTTGTCAAGAAAATTGGCCTCTTCTAGATCATATCCAGTATAAAGCTGTTAAAATACGGTGAATAAAAAATTAAACTTCATTTTTTCAACATCTTCCACAATTTGGAACTGAGGGAAGGAACTTCTATATGAAATTAATTTGCCTAGAGATACTTGAAGCTGATGAGATCAAAACTAGTGTTCCCGGATATATTCATGTATACACACAGACATACACACACACACACACACACACACACACACACACACACACACACACACACACACACACACACACACACACACACACACACACACACGCACGCATATATTCAGAATCTGGCGTTAAAGTCGTAAGTCAGGAAAAATTTAGTGTATCAGATTTGTTTCCCAGTAAGAAACCACTTCCTATTATAGAGAAATAATGCTAGTGGCCTCATGGAAATCAGAATTGGAATTGGAATGAGAAGTGTCTCAATCTTTTGATTTGATGATCAAAGACTCCTACATCCACGATTGAATTCATTTGATTCCCATGAAATTGGTTACTGCCAATCTGAAACACCTTTCCAACATTAAATGTATCGGGAAGAAGAATTTCAGAAGCATGAAACTTGTTACAGTGACTTGGACAATTACATATGGCAATGGAGAAAGCATACCGCTCAATGTTTGCGTGAAATTTAATTTTTCAGTTTCCAGTGACTCAAATCACTCAGTCGAGAACTGATTCCATATCGTCGCCTGGGGGGAAAAAGCAACGATCTCAGAAACGCGCGCAAGGAAGATCTATTTCGATTTAAGCGAAATAAAAAGATCTATTTCGAATTGAGCGAAATAAAAAGATCTATCTCGAATCGAGCGGAATAAAAAGATCTATCTCGAATCGAGTGGAATAAAAAGATCTATTCCGAATCGAGCAGTATAGAAAGATCGTTTTCAAATCAACTTTTAAAGAAAGATCTAACTCAGATTTTACATTATAGAAAAATCTATCTCAGGTTTAGTTTTACTTTGCGGCGTTTTTTCGAGTTCGAAGTTGATGCGGTACGCGCGCACTTGAGTGCGATTGCTTATGTGCGTGTGTGTGTATGTAAATATGTGTGTATGTGTGTGTAAGGACACATCTGAATGTAATATGCCAAGTTAACTATTTACGTTAAACAGTTTTTGCCTCGATGGTTTCTCGTAGAAATTTGTATACATGTGTTTTTGAGGTCGCTGATAACGAATCCCGCCTCAAATTTTGAAAATGAAAATTAGAGCCTCTAAGATCACCTGACAAAATTTTGGAAAAAATTTGAATTTTTTAAAAAATCGGTATTCATAGGTTTTTGAGGTCGCTGATTACGGATCCGGCCTCAGATTTTGGAAATTCAAATTAGAGCCTCTAAGATCACTTGATATTTGGAAAAATTGAACTTTGTTGAAAATTGGTATACATGGGTTGTTGAGGTCGCTGATTACGAATCCGACCTCAGATCTCGAAAATTCAAATTAGAGCCTCTAAGATCGCTTGATATTTGGAAAAATTGAACTTTGTTGAAAATTTTTGTTCAATCTGTTTTGTAAAATCTGAGTTAGATCTTTCTTTAAAAGTCGATTTGAAAACGATCTTTCTATACTGCTCGATTCGGAATAGATCTTTTTATTCCGCTCGATTCGAGATAGATCTTTTTATTCCGCTCGATTCGAGATAGATCTTTTTATTTCGCTCAATTCGAAATAGATCTTTTTATTTCGCTTAAATCAAAATAGATCTTTCTTTAGCGCGTTCCTGAAATCGTTGCTTTTTTCCCCCAGGCGACGATATCATCCATAACAGGGATGAATAATCAGTTTCATCGATCTCCTGATTCAACTATTGAATCCTTTCACTTCTCGTAATTTATTCGTGCAGAACACTCTTAAATACCTACTCATCTCATCTATGGATGGTCTTTTACGTAAAGCATTGCTCATTATTGTAGAGAAGTTTTGGAATAGAAAATGGTGGCATAGCAGCGCCATGAAATTGAGATTTCCCGAATGGATACTACAGCCGTACTGCTACAGGTCACAATTATGAACCCAGAATGAAAAATCAAACGACGTTTTAGAACACTATGTGAAACTCAGGGAAAATGGTAGAATTACATCGAAATTCGAATTTGGGGAGAAATTGCGCAAAATGAATTTCTCTATTTTTCGGAAGAATTGTTTGAAAGTTGGCCATAAAATCGGTCGGAAAATCCTCAAATATTCTCTGAGAGAATATATTTTCAGGCGACAGTTAAAATTCCTTAAAATTTTTTGAAAGTTGACGGATTTATTAACATGGTCGGGTCAAAAACCAAGATTTATGGAAAACGCATTCAAAGTTCGAGATTCTACAATTCGATATAATTTCCATTACTTCTAATCTGGGATGCCTACTCAATTGGTGATTCAATGGAAGACGTTTTTCGCGCCTTTCACAGAGTGGATGCAATATCTTAACCCGATGCATATCCATTGCCGTATATGGACAGCATACTCCGGAAGCTGAGAAGCGCGTGGTACATCTTGACCATAGATTTAAGCAGCGTCAAAAATGCAGCAGCAGTATTGTCCAATCAAACTAACTGAAAGATCTAAACCACTAACGGCATTCATAGTTTCTGGGACGAGATTGCACCAATTTGAGAGAATGCCGTTCGGGCTGGAGCGACTTCCAAGCGTCTAATAGATAAAATGATCGCTTCAGATCTCAAGCTGTATGCGTTATCCTATCTGAACGATATAGTAATAGTGACGTTTATGTTCTAGGAACATATAAAGATCTTTAAAGTCCTCCTCCAACGGATACGGGCTGCCAATTTGACCGTCATCCAGGAGAAAAACATAGTCTGCCGGTCAGTAGTTGAATATCTGGTCATTCTCATGAACAGGAATGGAATCAGGCCTGATCCTGAAAAACTGAACCGATAATGAGTTATTCGGTCCCCAAGAGTCTGATACAATTCTGCAGATTTTTGGGAATGTCCTTGAGGTATCGGAAGTTTCAAAAAGGTTTCGCTAGCTTGGCGACATCACTAACCAAGCTAACGAGCCAGAAGCTAGGCTTTCCTTGTGGTGAAGATCAGGAGTAAGCGTTCAAGATACTCAAGAACCTCGTATCCTCAGTGCAGCTCCTGCACCGGTCGAACTTCAAGAAGCAGTTATACGGACCCAAGCGACACTGGACTGGAGGCCGTGCCAACCAAAACACCAACGGAGATGAACAGATTTTGGAGTTCAACAGTCAGATGTTGACACCACTTGGACGAAACTACACGATCACTAAACGAGAGTATCTTGCAAGTTATATGTAGGCGATGAGGAAATTCAGGCCATACGTGAAGGACGACGCGATAAAAGTGATCACGGTTCACAGTAGCCTCCAAGTGTTAACCAATCTCAGGAATTCCCATCTGCCTTCTCACACATTGTACAAACTGTGGTGTATGCACGTGACTGATGAGTCAACACATTTCGGGCGTAAAGCCTCGGCACGCTTGCACTAGCGGTAGTCGCATTCCAGCTGCGCATTGAGCATGTATAGTATTGTACAATTTTGATCAATTAATCAGCCTGTCATCATATTGAGATGGATTATTGGAATAAACGCGATCACGCCTCACCCGTGATCAATATATTACAATGGTGACGAATATTTTGGAAAAATAGTAAAAAAGTTACTTAATAGAGCTGCAGGAAGGTGCACACGTGTCAAATTATCGTGTACAGCTGCAGAAAGGCGTAGCCGACGTGTAAGTTACGCAACTCAAAATTGATGAACTGATTAAGCTGCATAGGTAGTTGCAGAAAGGTGCAGGCTACATATATTACTATGGGTGATAAGAAAGAGATATCTGAATACAGGCACTGATGCTACGTTTAACTCGGAAAAATGTGAGCCGAAATAAAACTGAAAACTTACGATAACAGTATTTTGCAACCGCCAGGTACACTAAATAGTCTAACGGTACAATTTCGGAATAGAAAAAGCATACTGGAAAGTTTTGTGCTACCAGGTATAGGACCATCGTTGATGGGAAGGCAATGGTTAGCAGCGTTAAATTTATGGCCGTTAAAGTCTGGCGAAAATTGCGAAAAGAACGTTAATATGTTGAACATTGAAAATGTAGTAAAGAGTGTGAAAAAAAATATGAAGAGTTACAAATAATTATTTTTCAACGTCCACATATTACAAACGACGAATAAATTCGGGCATGGTGGACTATCCCAGAGTGACATTGCGAGTAAAAAATTTCACGCTCCCCGGGCTGGATTTGAACCAGCGATCTCCTGATCTCCGATCAGTTGCGTTACCAACTACGCCATCGGGAAGACGGCAGCTCTCCACATCCCTGGAGCATGAATTCATTTTCTCGCAATATCACCTATATACACGATCAAGTTCGATCGCTTGAATCTGTACGATCAAGGTCCGATCGCATTATTACAGACCCCCATTTTACCTATTTTTCTCCCCACCGTTTGAAATATGTGAACGTTAAAAAATAATTATTTGTAAAATACTACTTCGGGTGAAAAGATGTGGTAGCCCAATAGATTGGGTTGGGG